>BGPR01004302.1:3880-49259 GCA_013235015.1 Araneus ventricosus | reverse complement strand
GTTAATAATATTAAACTTAATTATTATAAGTTATTATTATTGTTAATAATATTAAACTTAATTATTATAAGTTATTATTATTGTTAAGTTAAAAACGTGTGAAAGTGTTGCTTCCAAAAACATCATAATATTTGCTGCAAATTCTGTGTCAATACTTTTGTTTTTAAATAAAAACAAACTCTGGAAGCAGAGTTAGTGTGTTTTATTTTGTTCTTGTATTGAAATAATATATTTATTTTATCCGAATCTTTTGTATGACAAACATAAGATATCATTAAACCAAAAAAAAAACTTTTTCTGTTACCAATACATATGCTTCATTTTGTAAGCAAAAACATTTTTGAAAGAAAAATAACCGACTCAGGAGGTCTGAAACATAGAAATTTATCAAAATTTCGTCATCAATTTTTCTTTTTTTACCTTTAAATATTTTCATTTAGTGTACGCATTTCGCATATGATAAAAAAATAAAGCTAAAATACAAAAAAATTAGCTCAAAGGGGCAAATACCTAAATTTTATTCATAATCCTATTCAATAATAAATGAAATATTAATAATTTCATAAATATATTATGAGTCATAATCTGCATAGATTGCTCTTAAAATTTGCCATTCCATACACCAAGCAAGCACACCCATAAACAAACAACGTAACAACATCTGACCGAAAGTTACTTTCTCGAAGGAATTAAAAGCAAGAAAGCAGAAATATTTCTTGCACAGACGGAAAGCAGAATGTCACGCTATAAATGTAGCCTCCGCAAAGAAGAGTACCTCTTATTCTAGAAAATAAAATATTATATACAATTTTTTTCTGTTAAAAATACTTATTATATGCTAATCCAAACGCAAATAAGCGTTTTCGCACCAAAAAGTAACCGATTAAGAATGTCCCAAACATGGAGATTCATGAAAATCTCGTGCTCGATTTCTTTATTTTACGATTAAATATTTTCTTTTTGTAAATATCCCATACGAGGAAGAAAAAAAAGGAAGAATAAAAATTATGATTTAACGCAAAAGGCCAAATGCCTAAATTTTATTCATCATCACATCATTAATTAATGAATATTAATAACTTGATAAGCATATATTAAGACAGCCTTTCCATAAAATGCCCTTAAACTTCCCACACCATATACCAAACTACCTAACAACATCTGACCGAAAGTTCCTATCGCGAAGGAATTACAAGCACAGAAGCAGAAATATTTCCTGTACAGACGCAAAGCAGAATGTCACGCCATAAATCTAGCCTGTCCAAAGAAGAGTACTTATTATCCTAGGACAAAATGTCTAATGGGAGGCCACATCTCATGACATATTGGAATACAAAGGATCATAATTACGCTGCCCCGGAGAGCTGGTGCAAAAGATTAAACTTGGTTCGTCCATCTTTTTCTCGTCTTTTCATCCAATAACGCAACTTGTCAAATCCATTACCTCCAAGCGCATTTGAGGCCTGGGGATTTGAGAAAACTTATCAAAACTGTGATCGTTAGTTTTGGATCCTGAAGGTTTCTAAAAATGAGGTTAGGTATTATTTTCGGATTATTTTTAATGAAATTCTTTATAAGAACGTGTTACATTTTCTCAACTTGAGAAATTTCTGGTAGTCTCATTGTATGCAGTTGTAGAATTGAGTTAGAATGATACAGCTTACAATCTGAAAATAAATTTACTTCGATTTGATATAAAATCTAAGAAACTCTCAATAGTGTCCTCGCCAGGTCAGAGTAACTTAAAGAGTATGTATACAGGTATGAGGTATTTTAAACTAAAATAATGGATATTAACGGAACGGTAAAGTTTTGTTGCTATTTTTCTTACTTTGCATTAAATTGTTTCAAATATAATTAGCTTTGTTTTATTTATGAAACTTAAGCTATCTCAAAGAAATCATACAACCGAATCTTTGATTTTAAAATTGATCGAAGACGTTATTATATTACAGTATGAAAATAATTACAAATTAGAGTAATTTAAAAGGAAAAAAATTCAGGAGCACTTAATATAATTTAAATATTTACAATGCTCCTCTGAATATTTTTAAACAATGGCTATTACCTATATCTTCTGTAAGTGCTTTTAATAGCTAATTATTATATTATTATTCTTATTGTAACGACTTCTTTTTGTAAAAATGATAATTTTTCGTTTTTTCTGAAATTTAGAGGCATTCAAAGATGTAAATTAATAAAAAGTATTTCAAATGCCTTGCATGGTCACTCGAAAATAAATTATATTCACCCCGATACAAAACAAACAAATTCTGTAAATCAAGACCGTCTGCAAATATACGTCCTTTATCTCAACAAAGGTGCCAACTTCCTTGTGGCAAATTTCAAAATAACATTTAAACCTTTGAGGACGACTCTCATGCGGCCGTGCCGGGTTCTTGTAGCGTTACACGTGCGGCGGTCCTCAAAGGGTTAATGCAGGTTTGTTTCAGTTTTCAAAGAAACAACATTGCGCACATGAGGTGTAATCTAAAATTACCGTAGCAGATCCTGAATATTCGAAAATATAGGTTTTTTTACAGTATAGAATTGTTTGCTTTTAAAGAAGGATATTAATAAAAAAATTTATTTATGAAATGAATCGACACTCAAAACATAAAATCATATTATATTTTTGAACACATAATATTTTCTTATAAATTCTCCTGAGATATCTTTGAATTACTATTAAAATTGTAATTTCCAATTTAATTACATATTGGGTCAAATTTACTTAATAGTGTTAGATTTATAAAAGCTTTTGAGTGTTACTCGTAAAATCAGTTTCAATTTATTTGATCATAAGTTTTTATTACGATCAGGTTCATGAACATTTCAAAGAATTCTTTGTTGCTAGTAAAATTAATTCTTATATAAATTAATTATTTTACAAATTACGATTTTAATTTTGAAGGCGAACAGTCCCTTTCTTTTTCAAAACCCTCACCAATAAGGACGACTTTGTTATCGTAATAGCATTAGTTAAGAATACTCGATTTAATTGCAGCGCACAGATTTATAGTTCCACATTTGTATTATTGCTAGCTTATAAATACACTCGAGAACTCCTGATTACTTGTAATACCTTTCTAAAATTAAGATCGTTAGCTTGTACTGCACATGATTTCTTCGGCGCGAAAGTATTATAAACAATCCCTGTACCATTACATTGCGATTAAAGGGCAATGTAACGTGTTCTCATCCCTAATGCTAGATTAAATAGGGACCCTTGAGAAGAATTAGAATACACAGCAGATGTTTGCATAATAACTAGTATTGATACCGGCTGCTCAGCGTGTTCATGGACGACTGACATGCTCGTTAACGATCTTGGTTCCATGGAAATCTTATTCAAATTTTGGGACCCGAAACTTGGTAATTGCAAACAGGTAATTAGTCAAATTTGTAAGCGATACTTTGTTTTCGGAGTTAACAATGCCCTTGATGCTCACATGTTGTTAGTTTGAAATTTTGCGAACTCTCTCAGGAGTTAAATGAACGAGAAATAATGTTGTCGGCTATATTCATTTGCCCTATTTTTAACGTTCGGAAGAGATGGGTTTGTGAAATGAGTTTCTTTGAATCTTGTGAAATTCTCACAACTCGATTCCTTGAAAATATATTAAACTAGCTTATGCCCGCGACTTCGTCTACATATTATTGGAACCTTGTTTCTCGGGATAAAATATTTTCATGACTCTAGTTTTACTGTAAAAAATAGTTTTATATGAAATATTGTAAGGAACAATATCCATTTTACATTTGAAAAGTCTCATTAAAATGAAACTATCAAGTGAAGCAAACATTTTTGAATTTTCTCCAAAAGTCATTAGTAATTTTTAAAGAATGACATGAAATTTAATTAATTAATGTTTTAAAGATCGGTGAAGGAGCTCTGCGCGCAAACTCCAGAAATAACCGCAGATGATAATAATAAAAACATTGTTAGAAATTGTGATTGAAAACATTTTTAAAAATTATTGAAATTAAACAGAATGTCCCATGGAGATGAAATTGGTATAATTGAAAAGATAATTTTTTAACTTTCAGATTATGTAAATTTTTTTACGATAATATTGACCGAAGTTATTGCCGGAAAACTTTATAATTTTCGGAAATTTTTAATTAATTAAAATTATAACTAAAATTTAAAAAAATACTTTCTTGGTAAGAAGCAATTGCCTGCCGAATTTTAAGTTTCTAGTCCTATTGGTTTGGGAGATTCCGTGATGAATCAGTGAGTGACTTCCTCTTTTATATATAAGATTTTAGTAAAAAAATAATATATAAAAATATGGCTTCCAGCTTTATAAATGTTGGTTCTAGATTATTCAGTATCTAAAGAGATAATATAATTAACTAGGTTTTCTTTCAGGCATAAATTCTGTTTGCATTTGATTGTCATATAGACTGCACTGCTTAGAATTACAAAGAGAGAAGTTAGAAAATAATATTAAAGCGAATTTTGTAATTTTTAATTTGTGGGGCTTTAGTATTAGAATAATTCGATGCAGAACTTGATTTAGCGTGTATAACAACTACTGAATTTCAAAGGAAGCTTTCTAGTTAAAAAAGCAGCAAAATTGGGTCACAATTAAAAAATTAATGAAAGAACGTTACAAGCTTGATATTTAAATTAAAATATGTTATTACATAAAATGGGATAAGACAAGATTTTAGCACAAGAGTTTCGTAGTGGAAGTAGAAATTAGATTGTTCTTATTGCATTACAGAATGTATCGTCAAGTAAAGGATATTATTTATCTGAAGAGACTTGTTTGTAGACATAAATGGTCCGAGAAATGGAATATTTTTGTATCAAATCTGCACAGAGGCAGTAATTGAAGCAGTATCACTTAATGATATTTAGAACCAGACAAAAAAGAGAAAAGTGGGGTACCAGTAATAGAATATGATACAGGAATAGGATACTTTGGTCAATCAAAAATATATTTTGATAACACTGAAATATCGGGATTAAAATAAGTAAAATTTCCTGGTAGAACTTTATAAATCAAATCAATTGAGTCATAATCTAATTTAATAGCAGTGTCTATTCTAAGGATCACAATGATTGTAGTCTCGAAACTGAGTTCTCAGTTTCATTGAAGAACGCGACTGAGACCCAACATGAATAAGAAAGTATGCACATGAAATTTCAAGGCAATCGAAAGAAATAACTTAAGAATATTATGGAATTCAAACTCTGTTGCCATCCTTGTCATCTGATCGTAGTAAAAAATTGCTAGCTCCGTCTTCAATAGTTCATATTGATTCCGAAATCAAGATTATTAGAACTAGCATTTGACGCAGCAGACTGTGATTGAAGTTTACGATAGTTTATATATCACGTTTTTCAAAACTCAACAGCGTGGAGTTTAATTTTACGGTCAAACGAAGTCTAGCACAATTCTTTCATACTACACCAAATTGATTACATCAGTTTTGCACACATTTTCTATTCCTCTCCCATCTATCCAAGAACTCTAATTTGTATTCTCCGTCAAAATTAATGATCTAATGGGAGAAAGTCTCTCGTGATGACCTTGTGATCGTATTCTAACTATTCGGTAGTGTATTCATAAATGTTTTTTACTTTCTCGTATACGAAGTATACAAAGAGAAAGTATTGCAATCGTCAAAAAATTCGAACTCGAGATTTTGACGAATCTCCACGTTTTAGACCTTCCTGAGTCCGAAAAACACAATTTTGGAATTATGTATGTCTGTCTGTCTGTGAACACGATAACTCGAAAATTATTAGAGCTACGGGGATGAAATTTGGTACACATAATTTGTAGGCTTCCATCAAATTTTGGACAAACTCCGTCTACGGGAAGTCTGGCTGTCCGCGGTCATGCGAACACTATAACTCAAAAACTTGAATAGCTAGATGGATAAAATTTGGTACACCGTTTTATCATCATGAATGTAGTTCCGTATAAAATTTTGGACCAAATCCGACAAAGGGTTGACTGTCTGTAGGTCTGTATAATCGCATACTTGTTTTACTCAAGTTAGTATGGTTGGCGTTTGACCTTGGCGGTCTACGAAGGAAATTGCAGCGAGCCGCAAACACGTGTTTCGGAAATTATGGCAATCCGAATCGAAACGTCGTTCTGACATTCTCCAGATGGAAGGTCTGGTGAAATCTAGCGTGAAACATGTAGTAAGATTTCTTACCCGAAAACGTTAAATAAAGTAATGGTATCTCAGCGCGAGTAAAAGTTGAGAACATACGCAATACTTTTTGCAAAATATTAACTTTCAGGAATTCATGAATTTTATATGTTTCATTGTAAATTACCATTTGTAATTTTTTTTCTCAAAATAACTATTCCTTTGGTAAATACCCCCAAGACTATTTACCTACTGGGTGTTTACCCTCCCCACATTACTGGTCGTATGCGAGAAAGTTTCGGGAAGGTCACTCCCGCTGGATATTGCCTTGCCTTATCAATCAAGCAGTTAATAAAGTAAGGTAGTTTGGGGAAAATATGATTACTGTAAAATAACTACTGAAACTTCAATCACTGGGAATGCATGAAATCGAAATTTGTCAGTAAGAAAAAGATTCACACAGTTTGGATTATAGCCACACTTTTAATTACATTTTTTAACTTCATATTTTATACAGTATTACCTTTTTGGCAAGGAAGTGAAGATATTTTGTATAATTATGTATTATACAGAAAAGTAGTTGACGGTTTTTTTATTATTAATAGCTTAGCACTGATACTTAAAGTTTTCAAATCCCGATTCTTTTTATATCCACCATATTATTTGAGGTTATTACTCAAGGAGAAGAGATTCTTTCGCTACCACAAGTTTTCATTTATATGCCAATGATTTGTTAATTAAAAGAAAATGAAGAAATAATTTAATACAAATGCTTCATACTGCTCTAATCTATATTTCTTTAATGACTTTTTTCATTATCAGTACTAAAGAAGCAACCTAAAACCTAATCAATTTTTTCAGAAAAGCAAAATTATAATATCTGACTCTTATTTAGATAGGTACCCACAGCTTAAGATGATCAGGTTCTGAAAACAACTTTTATACACACATTTTCTGTCAACGCGTTCATCAGCGAGATAACTTTTCTCTATGAAATTAGAATTTAACAGATTTTAAAGACAAATAAAGAAATTTAAAACTGTAGAAAATCAAGACACATGGCTTAATGTGAGGCATTAGGACTTTTAATTTTGGGGCATTATGTCCAATAAATAATTTTGTAATATTGTTTTATGTTTTGAGAATAGAAAATATTGCTATAATAATAAAGCTGATTATTTATGACAAATATTAAAATGGGAATAATTCTAATCTGTTTGCTTCTGAAGAATAAAATAAAATAATTGTTAAGAACCAAACACATGATTTCAAAGCGGGGCATGATGGTAATTATTAAATTACGTATGTTCTATTATGTATTAGTTAAAGAATAAATCTTTAAAATTTAAGAGAAAGCTACCGAAAACAACAATGGAAGCCCAAAACAATAATCACGGCAGATAAAAATACAATGTGAGAAAAAAATTTAATTTTACTGTATACACAGAGTATAGCAAAATGGATGCACCAAATTTAATTAGAAAACAAGAAAGTTAAGGTTATGACAGGGAATTAAGATTATGGAAAGGAAAAGAGTTTGACAGATGAAATATACAAACTAGAACGTAGTATAATGTTCGAATATAACGTTTTCTTAAAAAAATTATAGACTGTAATTTTTTCCACTTTTTGTTGCTTATCTTAAATATTCTAATTTGTATAGATTTTTATATAACTTGACTTGCTTAGCAAACATGGAAACATTAACTTGTTCGCAAGCATGGAATTTCGTAATGATGTGCGAGAGATATGAAATTTTGCATATCTTTATATCCCCGACGGTGATATATTATTTTAAATATTCAGCATTTAATTATCAGTTAATCCATTATTTTAGCTAAATTTTCATTCCTTACAGCGCCTGGTAATTCTTTTGAGGAAAATTTATAATATTTATAATAATGAATTGTAAATTAAAGAATAAAATGCATAAAATAATTAAAATAAAAAATATTTTAAATACTAATTTCTCAAATCTATTATGTATTGTATCCATGCGAAATTTATATCTGAATATAAATGCAGCAACAATAACAAGAAATTCTCATAGGTTTACTGGTTTTTTTAAGAAATAGTACATGAATTTAAGTCACTGCATGAAACATATTTTTTGTTAATTCTTCTTTTCATTATTTGATTCCGGAATGCTTTTCGAAAAGTAATACATTTTATATTTGCTTGCCGACTGCCACGAGTAAACAAATATATTTTTAAGTATCTTTGAAGCTAAAAATAACTAAGATTCAAAATAACTATACATATTTAATATTACTGAAAATAATTTTACGAGTTTGTTTTTTATACCTGCATCAAATATATAATAAAAAATATTTCTGTGCGCATTAGGACATCACATAAAATTAACTTATCTCGTAGAACATATTTACTAAAGAAATGATTGAACATGTGTCGTTAAATCATACTAAATATTAATTACGATTCGTTAAAAGTGTTATAATTGGTGGTTTGTATAAGAAAATCTAGATGCACAATAATCTAACTCTGACTTCAAAAAATGAAAAATAAAAATGAATAAAATTCAATAAATACATTTCATTGTAATAAAGAGAATAAAGAATCATTTTTAGACCAAAAATATATTCTATAAAGTTTGTTTTGCATTCGAAAATTTAACAAAACCTCAAGTAAAATTAGAAACAATAACTAAACATGGCTTCAAATTTTTGTGTTGAGGTTTTCTGTTTCATTTTAAACCTAAAATTTATAAAAGAAATGTTGTCTCCTCACAAAAGACGTGGTGATACTGTTTGCGTACTAAATAATTCACTTAATTCAATAGAGATATTTGCATAGAAAAGTTAAATGTAATAGTGTGACTCTAAATGCTTCAAAAAGAAGGAAATATACAGCTTTTTACATAAAAGTAATATGTAAATGCAATATACACCTCTCAATGCGCTAGTAAATCCATCGAAATCTCTTTTTCAGTCATAAAAATACTGTTGACAAAAGTTATTTCGCATTCGTATAGAATTCTGGCAACTAAAAGAACAGAAGAAAAAGAATTATAAGGAAGACTGAAATATTGTTTGAAATTCTATTGTGTGAAATGTACCAAAACGAAGTATTGCATGTAAAAATTTGTCTTTCAAAAGGATAGCAAAGAGAAAAAAAATAAATATATTGTTTACTTTGTGGATTTGCAAACATCTATCAACCAAGCATTTAAAAAAGCTATCGATGCACTAGATGCAGGTAAATGTGGATTTGTTCTTTAACAAAGAAGTGCTATCTTTTCCCGAAAATTCTTCTAACACTCATACATTCAGAACTTATATATTATGTATATATCACTGGACAGCCTGGCAGCTCTGATTTATTTTCCAGAAAAAAGCACTATAAAAACTCAATTTATAGTATCCTGAAACATGCCTGACTTCTTTCAGCCGCATTTGTGACTTTCATTTTTTATCAAAGAAT
Organism: Araneus ventricosus; assembly: GCA_013235015.1. Classification (NCBI taxonomy): domain Eukaryota; kingdom Metazoa; phylum Arthropoda; class Arachnida; order Araneae; family Araneidae; genus Araneus; species Araneus ventricosus. The sequence goes on along the minus strand of BGPR01004302.1, from coordinate 39,698 downwards.
GAAAAACTTTCAACAATGCAACCTTAAATGCATCGCAATCAATAACTCTGTGTCACTGACGCCTTAGCTGTAATCGCTACCATTGTGTAAACAGCCGAGGAAATATCCATAAAACAAAACTCAAGAAATTCTTTTTGGCTTTATTTCGGATACCACTTTATTTATTTTTATAGTGTTCTTGGGCTTCCGCCAGCTACATTTCTTGATTTATTCATCGATTTCAAAGAGGGACGAGAGAGAGGAAAGAAAAAAATACTTGTGGAAAGTAGAACTTCGGAAAATTAATTGCACGTTGTCATGAAGATGTTCACGCTTCGTCCTTTGTAATAATTTTTGAAGTGAAGTATTGTAAACAACGAGTTATTTCGATCGTCGATCATGCACATACGATCTTCACAGTTCTTTTTGCTAATGACTGATTAACTTTTAATGCAAATTCAATCTTATTTCCAAACATAAAGAATACTTTATTTTTTATCGGTTTTGATATATCTATACGTGTGTGGGATTCATTTTATTCAATATATTTGAGACAAAGAATTTCTTTTACAATACAATGAAACTTCTTTAATATGTCGTTCACGTTAGTATGACTATTTATGTTGCACCATTACTTAAAATAAATGTAGTACGAACTCGTTAGTACGTACGTTTAATCTGCCTTGATTCCGATTCATTTTTATTTATTTCTATGATGAAAAATACATTCATAGAGTCTAGGATAATTTATAGTGTCTTGCCTATTCTAAACTTCCAACACCTTTTCAAATATATATTGACTTCCTTCTTTTAAAATTAGCATTTCTATATTAATTTAGTTACACTCTGAGGGGTTTTTTTTGTTGTTATGGTTCCCCCACACGAGTAGTCCGCATTTGCTGCTACTGTATTTCACATTGTATGAATATAAGTCTTTTAATGTATTACAAATATTATCATTATTTAGGATTGTATTTTTATTCTGTATTTGTTGTTTTATTGTATTTATTATATATATTATTTACTTTTATTTATTATTTTATGGTATTTATTATTTTTTATTTTTATATTTATTTGTTATTTTATGATATTTATTATATTTTATTATTTATTATTATTTGTTATTTTATTGTATTTTATTATTTATTTCTATTTGTTATTTTATTGTATTTATTATATTTTGTCATTTATTTTTATTTGTTATTTTATTGTATCTGTTATAGTATTAGTTCTGATTGTATTTGTTGATTGTACTATTTCTTTGTACTCTTCCCCGCCGTCAGTTAAAACGCTCCATACCCTATGGGTGAGTGGATCGGCGTGGGTAATAAATAAATAAACAAACTTCTAAAACATAGGTATTTCCTTTTTGAACGTAAATGAAACAGTAGTAGACATTTTTTCCTCACATTAAAAGTGACCAAAGGACACATTTTCAGATTTGACCACTTCGAGCCTTCTCAGTCTTGTATAGTGCAGTTAATAGTCGATTAAACGATGAAGTAGAAGGGAGTATTGCTCGTTTTAGAAACCAGCGCCTAGCAAACTTGGACGATGATCCGCAGATGGCTGATAAGCAGTGAATAAGTACAACGTTTTCCCGGAATTCTTTGTCACGCGGGCTTTTCTTTTAGTTATCCTTTTCCGATGTTGATATTCATTTTCATCGAAATCGTACTATTTTAGTTTTATTTCGAAACTTGTGTGATTTGTCTATGTATTGTTTAGTAAAATATAAATATATCTTCCTCCATCTTTCATACAACAGCTGTTTTGATGAAATCAAAGCCGACTAGCGCATGCGCAAAGCGAAGGGATTTTCAGTATCCTGAAACGGACAGTATCGGAATAGAATACATAAATATATATCTAATTTATATTTGAAAATAATTTAAGGCTATTAATGTTATTCACAGTGATTAAGATTAAAATTCAGAATCAAACGGCCTGATAATCGAAACTAGGAAATTTTTTTTCAACTGAAACTAAAAATTCGATCTTTTTTTAACAAGGCACTAAAAGTATTGAAAACTAAGAAGGACTATTGCAATAACTATAGTTGTTTTAATCTCTGTCAGCTGTCATAAATTGAACTATATTTTCAGAATGTTTCCAATAATGAGCATTAAATTTCATTATTGTGTGGCCCGTATTTAAAGCTGAAGAGAGAGGAAATATATATATACTAGGGAGTTACACCCCCTGCTCGCTCCGCTCCCCAATCTACTAGAATCACGTTGTGTATCTTTTGGGATCACTACGTGATCCCTGCGCGCTCCGCTCGCTCGTCATGGATTTTTGCATTTCTGCTAGCCCGAACTTCATTCCACCAAAATTTTAAACATACCTTAAAGCTACCCCACATTTTTCACACTCACTCCAATTATAGATAAACTAAACAAAAATTAAAATTAAATAAAAAAAGCATAGATAATAAACAGCAGATTTAGACAAAAACGATGACAATACATCATTTAGAGTACAAAAGCAACAGCCTCAAGTTATTGCATCAACAGAAGTTTGAAACGATAATATTTAAAACACATAAAAATGAATTTCGAAAGTAAAAAATGTTCAAAAAGGAAGAAATGAATGAGGAATCGAATGGTTATCGTTTCAAACTTCTGTTGGTGCAATCACTTGAGGCTGTTGCTTTTGTACGCTAAAAGATGTATTGTCATCGTTTTTGTCTACATCTGCTGTTTATTATCTATGCTTTTTTTCTTTCTTTTTATTTAATTTTAATTTTTGTTTAGTTTATATATTTTTTGTTTCTGTATTATATTATAAATAGCTGCATTTGCGCCTTTATATATAATACTATGAATTTTTATTAATGTTTTATTAATTAATTTAATCAATTTATAAATTTGTCAATTTATAGCTGTCACTCCAATTATTATTTAGCCAAGAAATTTATAAATTTGCTGTCTGGGCAGTTATTTAATAGTTAAACCTCAGGAAAATTTTTTTAAACATATTAACTATTCAAAATTGAAACCATAACAATTATGCATATTTATCTTTTTAAAATTGATAAGATCCTAAGATTATTCATGTTATGTTGCTCAGAAAGCTTCCCCACATGTATACAGACTGACTCCAGTTACAATTTAGTCAAGAAAGGTAACACATTTTTCTCTGGGTAGTCACTTCTGTTTTTCAAAACTTAGAAAATGTCAGTAATCGAAAGATGAAACAGCCGATTCCTCAACCTTTGAACTAAAATCGAAATATTAAGTAGACATTCGTTCATTTGCCTAATCGAAACTGCAAGACTTAAACTTATTTTGTTCAAACTATTTAACGAAAAAAAATCGTTGTCTCAGACTTTCCACGATGTAAACAAACCAAATTTGGCGAAAATTAATAAATTCGACCATTTTTTGTCTCTACATAAGAGAATTATATACACTCGCTTCCAAAAGTTAAGCACAATGATTAAGATGCGAAAAAATTGGAGTTGATATGAATACTATGGTTCACAATCAGTTGCGGAGACTCGTGGGACATATTATCGTCATAACTCACATTTTACAGTGAAGATTCGGTCACAGAGCAATTAAGAGGGCCACCAGAAAGGGATGAAGGCGAAAATGGAGTTTGATTCATCCTAATTCACAGGAAGTGGATAACGAGATGTAACTTTTATTAATGGTTATAGTTTAATGTGCATAATATTTACATGCATTTTCGTAAACACAGCACAAATATTTGGGAAGGTATAAAGGTTTTCTTAAAAAATCCCAAATTTTTCCACACGTTTTTTGTTATAACATGCAGAGTTTTCAGTCAAATTATAGGAAACTTTCAGAATACTTGACAATATGTAAAAGAAGCATTGTATTAAAAAATTTTAATATAACAGGAAATATAAGCATTTGTAGTAAATAATTTTTTACTGCGTACGTGCGAAACTTAGCATAATTTTTCTTTCATATCTTTAGAGCCAGAGATATAGGGCAACTTTTCAAAAAATTCAGTTAAATTCCATAATACCATATTTTTTTAACTTGATACTTCAAACAGTAATATTGAATTTTATGAAAGTTGAATATCCTGAATACTCATGTATACTTATAAGTTAAATACGTAATTTAATGTACAGTTCGACAATTACTATTCGAAGATTCAAGCTTAAAAACATCAATTTGTGCAAGAACCCTCATCATCTTTCTGAATACTAATGGTATTGAACTGGAATTTTTATATATGTTGCCCTATATCTCTGACTCTAAAGATATGAAAGAAAAATTACGCTACGTTTCGCACATACGCAGTAAAAATTATTTATTACAAATGCTTATATTTCCTGTAATATTAAAAATTTTAATTCAAATTTTAATACAATGCTTCTTTGACATATTCTGAAAGTTTCGTACAATTTAGTTGAAAACTCTGAATGTTACAACAAAAAACATGCGGAAAAATTTGGGATTTTTTAAGAAAACCTTTATATCTTCCCGAGTATTTCTACTGTGTTTACGAAAATGCATGTAAATATTATGCACATTAAACCATAACCATTGATAAAAGTTACATCTCGTTATCAACTTTCTGTGAATCAGGATGAGTCAAACTCCATTTTCGCCTTCATCCCTTTCTGATGGCCCTCTTAATTGCCCTGTGACCGAATCTTCACTGTAAAATGTGAGTTATGACGATAGTATGTCCCACGATTCTCCGCAACTGATTGCGAACCATAGTATTCATATTAAATCCATTTTTTTCCATCTTAAGAATTTTGCTTAACTTTTGGAAGTGAGTGTATATAGCTGGTTGCTTTCTCAATATTGTTTTTTCGCAGTTAAAGTTTTTGGAATAGTATCAATTATTGTACAGCTAAATAAAATTTGGAAATTTTAAAGCTGAAATAATATTTTACATTGATTAATATACCTTGAATTAAGAAACGCAATTTTATAATAAAGTTACTATAAAATCGCATTGAAAAGTGGAATAATAAACTGTAAAGTTTTACATTTTAATCCTAGATTTGATAGTATACCTTTCTCTTTAGTAAATCATTTTGGAGTGGTCCCTTAAACACTGAGAGTTTACTGTGTTTATGATTGAATAATACTGTGTTTTATTCAATCCTACAAAAGCTTTCAAACAGCTCTTTGTTTTAGCATAAGCTGCTTTAAATGAAAATTAATATCTTCTTCGTTACATCCATATTGTTAGTAAAAATTATTGACAATAATTCAGTTTGAAAGACAATATCTCCACTAATTAAATCTGAATACTAATTCTTGAATGCCATGTTAATGGAATAAATGCGTTATTATGTTACATTCGCCAAATAATAGTCATTTAATGAGTCGATGAAAGCAGCTATGTATTGAACATATTTTGCTTATGAATATTTTCGACGCTTAGTTGTGAATATGTATTTCATTTATACACAATAACCTAATTGAGCACACAGAAAAGGTCTATAGATTTAAGATTATAATTTTCCCAATCGCGATTTATTAAAAGCATTCATTCCTTTGTATTTTATCTATTTTAAATAACAAAAGCTTTTCTCAGAAGAATACATATGTAACAGAAACTATTTATGTCGCAGTTATTGCCACAGTAGGGGTGGTTTGAGTTACAATTTCTTCCCAGCACCTGAAATAATAATTAAATTTGAAATTAATGAGCCCCTAAAATCTTCAATCATATTCTGATTGATCAAATCATTCAATTATTATTTTACTAAACCTTTTCCTAAGGAAAAAAAATGAAGAATATCTCCTGAAAATCCTCAGTCCACCAGGAAAATTCTACAAAAATACATCCTTTAGACTTCAGTATATGATAATTTTATAAAGCATTAGATTTAGATTTAAGGGAAGGATCACCAATCATCTGACATGATAGCTGTTGTTTTAAGCTCCGCATGTGCTTATAGAACTTATCCCTTATAGTTGAAGAATAATTTAAAAAAAGTGTTCAAGACATTTTATTTTATGCAACTGAGTTTCATGACCACATATTTACGGCAAATTCTTCACAGTTCAAGCAGTTTCAGACTAATAAAAGAAGGATGCTGAAGATTTTCTCGGTCCATTAAGTTTTTCTCAGACACATTTTAAATGTAAATTTTTTTACTTGACTTACTGGAAAATTGACTATTAAGTTCTAACGCGGTAAATAGCAATGAAAATCATTATTAAAATATCTGAAAGTACAGTAATATCGGAAGCATATTCATTGGAAAACAATTAGATATTTTCAGCCTATAAAGGAAATTTTAGAATTAACCTTTTTATTGCATAAATTCTAATAAAGATAAAAAAATAAGATTAAATGAAAATTTAAAAAAATCAAATAAAAAAATCTGAGTCTTTAATTTCATATTGTTGCCATTCAATTCTATTCAAGTTTTCTAAAACTCTCATTTCACCAATTCGCTTGCGATGTTATAAGTTTATTAATTCTGCTGTTATTATTCTTGTTATTTAACTAATTTATTTTTTCATTTTGCGTAGAAAATAGATTTTTATCAATAGGAATTACGTTCTTCTGTTGTATTTTTTAATTTTTAAAATCAGTCCAATTAATATCTGCTGATAATTAAGACTTTTTTAATAGTTTTAATAACTGAATTTCGCATTCATAAATAATATCAAAAAATTTCTTTAAGTGTTCTTGCATGCAGGGTGAATATGGACACTTGACTCTATAGGAAATATACATATTTTTATGATTAATCGAGATATCGATTTATCATACATATAATTCCCATTCTTAAAAACTTATCCTTTTATGATGGAAACATTCAAAATATTCGAGAAATATATGAAAAAAAAATAAGATGCTAGTTTAAATTTTTTTAATGCGTTGTTCTAGACTAGAGTTTTAATTTTTTTCAGATCAAATTTCCCTTAAAGCGTTGCATTGCTTTGCTTCGAAAATATTGAAGGAAATGGCTTTCATCACAGCAAAGATATAATTTTTTTATCCCTGTATTTAAGATAATTATATCTCCCAAATAATTACTCGTAGTCATTGTAAAAATCCCTATACGTTAACGTTAACGAAGTTGTTTTTTGCCCACCATTATTTCAATCTCTGCTTACTGTTTCAAGTACCGAAACATTTCAACTTCAAACGAGTTCAACAGAGACTGGCTGCTTCTAACTGAGCACTCGTAAATAATTTTTGCCTTTAGAAGCCTGTCCTGTAGTTTTCTTGCGCACTCGTAACGTCCGAGCCATTACGTTTCCAATTCCACGTAAGTGGCTGTTTGGATTCAGCGTCCCGTGCAAGTCGTTCAATTAGCCTAATGGTACAGAGGCGAAGGCGCAGTGGTACAAATATTTCATCTTAATTTATAACTCGTTACGTGAATTTCTGGTTTGTTATGTGCATACAATAATGAGGCTTGTCTCTTGGGGGAAAAGTGGCTGCAGAGGAAATATTGCATCTCTTAGTGGGATATTAGTAAGGAAGATGGCACATTCAGAACACGTAACAAGGTTTAACGAAGTGCTAGATGCACTTTTATTCATAATTTGTCACGCAGTAATGAAATTTAAATTTAAAAGTTAAGTGAATGCACCCCACACGAAAATTTTTCCTTTATGTGTTTGCTTCAAGTGGAGATTTTTGAACTATCATTGAATTTTTGTAGGCATTTGAAAAATAAAACGATTCGATTAATCGTCTGAGAAAGCATATAATTTCATTACCAACGCTGAAAGGAATTTTAAAAGTTACATGTACATCATATAGTTAATCAGTGCGAAAATAAGTTAAAGTGAAAGTGTAAAAAAATTTATAATAAATCTGATCCGATGTTCTCGATTACTTAATGAGCTTAAATAATTAAAATAGAAATCAGATGCCATTTCTGAAATTAGATAGTTTTTTCAAAATACCTGTTACATTAATATAGGGAAATGGTAAATGTTTATGTCCATTTAATGAGTATAGTGAAATGATTTAAATATGATGCACACTAATAGCAATTGGAAATGCTTTATTTACATTTTCTTATGAATATGACATTATAAATTTGAATTGGACAAATTAATCTGTTGTAAAAAAGGTGATTATGATCGGTTAGCAGTAGGAAAGCACGATTGTATATATTTAACTTCTAAGTCATCTCTTAAATGATTTTTTTATTCTCGTATATAAAATATTACAAAATCTAAAGCAGTGTGCTTTCATTGGCCGCTATTGTAAGCTTTATGATGGTACGTTTCAATATTTCGAAAAGTATAAATACATAAATATGCATACACAACTGGGCAATCACTGAATATCTCAGATTTTCCATTTTTGTAGAAGGAGATTGTTGTGAAAGATTTAGGAAACATTGTGTATTAGAGGATAGTTTGTTTAGTGATACTAACATCCCATTTTGGAACCGAGGACTATTTCAGTATGAATAAAGCGTATTAAGATGGCAAGTACGCCTCTTTAATTGACATTCTCATCTGTGTATTAGAGAATAATTTGTTTAGCGATACTAACATGCCATTTTGGAACTGAGGACTATTTCATTATGAATAAACCGTATTAAGATGGCAACAACGCCTCTTTAATTGACATTCTCATCTGAACATTAGAGGATAATTTGTTTAGTGATACTAACATCCCATTTTGGAACCGAGGACTATTTCAGTATGAATAAACCGCATTAAGATGGCAAGGACGCCTCTTCAATTGACATTCTCATCTGTGTATTAGAGGATAATTTGTTTAGTGATACTAACATCCCATTTTGGAACCGAGGACTATTTCAGTATGAATAAACCGTATTAAGATGGAAAGGACGCCTCTTCAATTGACATTCTCATCTGTGTATTAGAGGATAATTTGTTTAGTGTTACTAACATCCCATTTTGGAACCGAGGACTATTTCAGTATGAATAAACCGCATTAAGATGGCAAGGATGCCTCTTCAATTGACATTTTCATCTGTGTATTAGAGGATAATTTGTTTAGTGATACTAACATCCCATTTTGGAACCGAGGACTATTTCAGTATGAATAAACCGTATTAAGATGGCAAGGACGCCTCTTCAATTGACATTCTCATCTGTGTATTAAAGGATAATTTCTTTAGGGATACTAACATCCCATTTTGGAACCGAGGACTATTTCAGTATGAATAAACCACATTAAGATTGCAAGGACGCCTCTTCAATTGACATTCTCATCTCCAAATATCCATACCATGAAAGCGACAGTGTGAATGAGCGACGACAATGTTATTTTTAAATATTTTTATTTAATTTGACTTGGTTTCATTTATTTATATTCTGAATTTTGTAACCAATTTTTCATTCATGTCTTGATGTTCTACAGATTCGAATAAAAACACGCTCTCGATAAAAATGCTTTATTCTAAAATTTTCACAATTTATTTATCAGTTTATCTATTAATTTAAGCAAATTTCAATTCCATACTAGTGATGTCACCTGGGAGTGAATTTCAGAAAAGGTGATTTCAAGAATCCATAATATTTACAATAATGGATAGTAAACTAAAAACTAACAAATAGAAAATACTTTTATTAAAAAAGTTTCCACCTTTTAACTCATTAATGAACGTGCATTTTTAAAAATTGTCTTTAAAATACTATTTTTTATATTTTCTGAAAAACGGTATAATAAAGGCAGTTATCAAACAAGAGCTAAAGAAAATAACTGATTTTTCTCATTTTAAAATATTCTTATATTGTGAAGAAAATAAATGATATCATTAAGCGAAATTTCATACTCGGCAGATATTTAATAGAAAAAGGATTGTGAATCTGAGATCCTGCGGCACCCACGCCAAATCTTCTTATATAAAAAGCCATCAATTGCCCAGTGGAAATTTTTTCAAGTATCAAATTTTAGCGACTGGAATCTAAAAATACAAAATATAAAATTTGAAAAGATCTGGTAATATTTAATGTTAGCTATCAATTGACATGAAAAGTAATATTTTGCTCTCAAAATAAGATGAGTTTGCATTAAAACGTAAAAAATAATGTACATTAAATTTAACATAAAATATATTTATATTTCATTAAAGTGAACTTTATATATTTATTTATTTTGCTCAGATCATCCGAATATAATTTCACAGCGCATACGAAACGGATATTATTCCTAATTACGAGAAATTAAATTTAAATAGTGTCTAGACAGCTACTATGCTCATATATAAAAAAGCAAATAAATTCAAATAATTATTTTATAAAACTTAGAATCTTCTACTGCTTATTAAAGTTTTTTTTATAATTACCACATGACATTCTTCTAAAATAAGAAATAATTTTATTTCATATTCGTGTTGAAATCTCTGTAGACTGGATACACTATCCACCAAAGAAATTTTGAAATTTTACCACAACCAATCTGAATATTAAGACTTAGTAAATTGCTGGTTCAGCATTTCCAAGATTTTTTTTCTCTTTTATCAGAAAAACAATTGTTTCCATTCAAAATATTTTTAATTAAATTCTAATTTTTTTTAAATACTTAAAAAAATTGGGGATTACATTTCAGCTATTTTAATGAGTTGAAAACTTAAAATTTAGCTTATGAATTGAATTTTCTAGAAAGTCTTTTTGCTTAATAACCTTAAAAAATCTGTATATATTATTGAACAATGAAAGTATAAATAAACCTGAACTCCTGTTATTTTTAAGGTAAATACATACAGTTTTTATATGATTTTATTCTTCCAGACAATCGGAAAACTTAAAAAGAAATTTTTTAGTGGCTGTTGTCATATTTTTTCCCTAATGAATTATTTTTTAAATTTTATTGAAAGCATTATATTTGTTTTCTTTCACCCAGAAGAAAAATAATTTTTTAAAGAAAAAATTGAATGTTCAAAGAAAAATTTTCTTGTATTGTAAAGAATTTCAATGCCGAAATGCTAACGGTTTTAAGTAACTAAAATATAAAAATGTTGCATTTCGCTGAATGTCAGTTTAGCATAAAAGTGAGATTTGAAAAAGCGTTCTCATATTCTAAATAAGAATTTTAATCATTTCTATTCAAATGGTAAATATTCAAAAAATGCATTCTTTGTTATTTTTTTCAGATTATCTTCGGCAGCTTCCTAAAAAAAATTTTCAAAATATTTTTGAGAAACATTATAAAGGACAGAAAATGCCGAATTCTATTATGCAAAATACGAAACACGTGCTTGAAGGTGAGATTTGAACGAAGAGGTGCAAAGCACATTTTGTAGACCCGATATTGCATTGAAATATAATTGATTGCCATCTATTTTATAACGTCCACAATAAGGAAATACAGAAAAATATTGTTTTTAACTAAAATTACCTAATCATATATATTCAAAATTTTGCAAAAATTAAACAAATTTTAAGAATTAATATCAGAGAAAGTTAAGAGCTTGGTGGCGGTGATCATATTGCAAAGTCTAGGCTTCAAAATCATCGGGTTAAGGGCTCGAGACTCGATTCTTCCTAAAATTCAACGTGTAAGAGGGAATAGTAAATTTTAAAACCATTAGATGCAATAAAAATTATCTCTGACGTTGTGGCGGTGATCTTACTGCAAAGCCTAGGCTTCAAAATCTTCCGGTTAAGGGCTCGAGACCCGATTCTTCCAAACATTCAACGTATACGCGAGAATAGTGAATTTTAAAACCATCAGATGCAATAAAAATATCTCTGACTTGGTGGTGGTGATCTTAGAGCAAAGTCTAGGCTTCAAAACCATCGGATTAAGGACTCGAGACCCGATTCTTCCAAAAATTCAACGTGTACGGGGGAATAGTGAATTTTAAAACCATTAGATGCAATAGAAAAATATCTCTGACGTGGTGCAGCAATTTGGAGATGATGTAGGGATTCCGGTCTTGGTGTTTTCATCAGCCCTCACTTACAATTTTTTTTCTCAAAAGGTAAAAGAGCATCTTCAAAGTTGGACACTAATCTGAAGAATCAATCATATTTATTGTCAAATTTTTGTCAGGAATATGAAATGACATTTCGTGCATTAATAAAATTTTTATGAAATATCTGGGTCTCAATCTGAAAAACCTAACCGGTATGATTTATAAATCGGATTTTACTTTGGATGTCATATAAATGTTACTAATTATATACATTAGGTCATAAAATGTACTTCTATTTTACTTAGAATATAATCATCCAAAATGAAAAAAATTAAGTCAGTGTGGCAACTGTTAAATCCGAATAAACCCTCAACATTTAAATTCGAATTAAAATTAAATCCGAATTTCAAACTTTGCATAAGATATTTTATAATTATCTTATGAAATATTATTATTCAATTTTTTGAGTTAATTCAGATTATTTAACTATTAAATTTGTAAGAAACTGGGAGTTATTTCTTCATTCTTAACCAATATATGTCAATATGTTTTTGAGCATTTTGTACTATTCGTCTTACAGCAATATGTTATTTGCAAGATTACATTGATAAAAATGTATATGAAATCATCAATTTTCCAACTTCAGATACTCATAAAAGCAAATAACTACCCTAGTTTTCAAAATATCATTTACGAAGTCTCATATCGGTAGTTGCAATTAATACGTTAAAAATGATTTAAACAGAATTACGGCAGAATCAAATGGCATATGTTGAAAAATGTTATCGTTTTATATCAAAATTATTTAATAGTGTAGCGGTTACAATTCATTGCCTTCTCCTTTTTATGGTAGGTGGCGCCACTAGAGCCATCCGGGGTTTTCCCGTGATGCCTCTCTCTCTTTTTCTTCTGTGTACTTGTGTTGTGTCGTTCTTCTCTGTCTTGCGTCTTGTACCTTTTAATGTACTGTGTCGTGGAATTTAGCCATCTAATAAAATAGTTCCTGAAATTGAATTAATTCTTCAACAGCGGCATTCCATGTAAACATGAGTCTCGTCTCTCTGCAATAGTTTGTTTCCTTGGTTTTAATTAAATACCTGACCACATTTAGAGAAGACTGAAAATAAAATTGTATTTACATCTGTCATTTTATTCTATGTTACAAAGCAAAAGGGCCGCCGGGACATAATGGTAAGTTATCGGCCTCAGTGCCGGAGGGCTCGAGTCTCGAAACACGGTTCAACTGAAGCACATTGCACGTTAAATCACATGAAAGGTGACAGACGCCATGCCGCTGGAGTGGTGCAGAATCTTGGAGAGAGGCGCCAGCTTAGATGTCGTTCTCGGCTCCTGACCGTGGTTCAAAATTGCGAGGTCCGTCCCAAAAGTAGCCCTCGTGTTGCTTCAAAACGGGACGCTAATATAAATAAACTACAAAGCAATATCGGGTATTTTATACTAGACCCGAACACCTTATTAAATGACAATTACTACGAATATTTGATTTTGGGCTTTGTATTAAACCAAAATTTTCAACATCTGCAACCAATTAAATGACTTAGAGATGTCATTTTTAAAACTAGAACCTATGGGCATTTCATGAATAAATTATCATCGAAACTCAATTTTGCCTTACTATAGTTTTCAAATCGCTATAAACATATTTAAAGCTAATATTTTCCCGAATTTTGAACTTGAATTGATTAAAATTATTGAAGTCAGTTTTTTAGATGACCAATCAATCGAATCGGCAATCTAATACGACCGCTATATCAGACAGCAGGCGATAAAGGTTTCTCGAAATTATTATAAATCGTTCGCATTAAATTAAAGTGAGCAATCAGAGAGATTGTTCATGCCTGAGAAATTTTTAAAGGAGAATATATCTTTTAATAAGCATCGTTCAAGAGAAACGACCCTTTAAGAAAAGTCATTAGGCCTAACTTGGCGCCTTAGCATATGGAATGCGAAATAATAACTTTTCGGAATCACCTGATATCGGAGTATAATTAAAAGATATCATTAGAAAATTTTACAAGCAATTTATATTTTGCACTACTCAGTAATGAATTGTAAAATATATTGAACTCTCGATTTTCAAGGTTGATATGTCTCCCAAAATAGCTGTGTTATTTGAATGCTGTCCTATAATATGGATCCAACGTTGATTTCAATATTGTAGGGGACACTTATGCATATGTAGTTTGCAATGTAAAATTGAAGTAATTCCAATGTTTTGTAAAACTGACTACTAAAAATAAAATAGTTAATATAGGACGAGACATAGAATTTCATCATTAACCACTTTAGAAAAGCAAATTAATTTAGAGAAGTTTCAATATAATTTTTCTGTGACGTTCAGCGAAACATCGATGCCTTAAAAATATAGTTGTTTTCTTATTTGATAGATGCGTCTACATAAATTATGCATTTGAATTCATAATTCACTTTAATCATTGGTGCATATTGTCATATCACTGTAAAGGAGTATTAGGATATTTACATAAAATAATATTCGGAGATTGGTTTCTATAAAATACGTTCTAGATTTATATATCGCATTTTTCAGCTCAGTATTTATCTATATACACAGATAGGCATATAACTAGTAATTTGACCTGTCCTTACGGACATATAAATATGACAGTTCCGAAGAACGCCAGCAAATTCGAGTACAAAATTTCTTCACAAAGTACACTACTTCATAGGAAAAAATGTTAAAATAACCAACACAATTTCTCACAATTTCAAATTCCTATACGCACTTTCAAACTTTCCTAAACACAAAATCTTGATTAATTACCAAATAACATAAATTAAAATACAATCATAAGAAAAATGAAGAGAGAAAAAAAGGAAAGCTTAGAAATATATATCAACAGGAAACCACAAATTAAAACCTAAACATGCAACACACTGCATCACAAAAAAAAAGGATAAATCAAACTGTACACAATTTCTTAACATAGTTTCAAAATTTCCTATGCATAATTTCTATCTGTCCAATGCACAATTTCTTGAATAACATCAAAATAAGAAAAATAATGAAAATAATAAAAATAAGAAGAAAAAATGTAAAGAATATAGGAAGCCACAAATTAAAACGGTACCAAACCACAAATCAAAAATAAACAAACAACACAGTTGCGGCTAGTAAACAGGTACGAGTATTTGAAAAAAATTAGTTAAAACATAGAAAAAAATGACAGGCATAGGAAATAAAACGGACGCATGAAAAATGCTAGCAAAAGTTTATTAATAGAGGTTGGACGATATTTTAACCAACGCCAGATGGTATGCAATTTGGGATCAATGCACAGAACTCCATAGCGTTAAAAGGATTATGCAACACGTATTAGATCTGAGGTAAGGACATCTCTCAATGTATTATATAATTGCTATTTATAATGGTTGTTTCATCTGTGTTCTAAAAAAACGGAAAATAAGACGTACTAACTGAAGTTATAGTACTGTGTTTGCGTTATTGAATAGAAAAATATTTCATTTTTTGGGGGGCGGAGGATAGTCAGTATAAATATATCCTTTACATTAAGTGTTATTTTTAAAAGAATATCTTTTATATCTTTTTGACGTGCTACTGGAATTTTATTTAAACTAGACGTTGTCGCCACCTTCCAGGCGGGTACGTTCCACTCTGCCCCTTCCACCTTGCTACTTCGAGGCTCTCAGCAACTACTTTTTTCAGTTTTAAATACTGCACGAAGATCAATAGAACAGACTATAAATAATAGAGACAGTAATAACTATAGTAGATTTCATTTTCTTTGTTGAAAACAGCTTCCTTTAAAATTTTAAAAATCTTTGAATAAACCCCATCTAGTTGTAATGTTTAGTATAACTTTCTCATGAATTTCGACATGAAAATCTTCAGATCCATAGATACAGAATGATTTCGTCCTAAATAAACAGTTCCTCTCGTCTACAGAAGTGTTTTATAATAATTTTGACACACCATTTTGATGGAACTGTGGGTATTATTGATGAAAACAAAAATACATCTCAAAATTAAAATGTTTATTCCAGAAACAACTTCATTCTCTCATTTAAAAACGCTGAATTCCATAAAAATCTTTAACAACAACTAAATTCTTATTGCCAATCTAATAAAAATAAATTTAGAAAGGAAACGGAATCCTTTGCTATTGATTTTAAATGAAATATTAACTATAACAAACGTCATAATATTCATAAAAATGTCTTTATAAAATCTTCTGCTTTTAAAACTAAATTACATAGATGTCTTAACAAAATCGCCTGCTATTAAAACTATATTAAATTGCAATGAATTTGAACACAACTGCATACCAATGAAAAATACTATTTTAAACTTACGAAACAAAGCGGAGCATTCTGATTGGTTAGTTATATGAAAGAAGTGACGTAGTAAATTGGCGAAATCAGTCCAGTTTTTGAGGCTCAGGAACGCGGTACTATTTTGCAAATAAATCTCCGTTATTTCCGTTAATATATTCCGATTATTTTGCGATATCTCTCGAAAATTAAGGATGATGGGTGGTAGACGAACCCTTGATGACGTATCTAGGCGTCATAAGCTTTCATATGAAATAAAAATTGGTGAAATCAGTTGGGTGGTTGGGGCTGGGGTATTTATAGAGTTTTTTCCCCATAGATATTGTACAGTGGAAAAGTATTTTTTCATTTCGTTCGAAAATGGAGGGTGGCGTGGGGCAGACGACCCTTGATGATATAACTAGACGTTATAAGCTTTCATATGAAATAAAAAATATCGAGGCTGGAGAACTCTGTGAAGGGTTTTACCAATTATTTTAAATATATAGATAATGAAGAATAACAAGTATATTTTTTAATGCTGATCTTGTAAATTATATTGATAACTTTTCAAATGGAAACTTAATAATTATTTTAAACCTCGATATGTCAGATGCACAGAAAAATAAACTTGTATTCTGGCTACATTTCCCTTTAGTTGAAATTTATTAAATAATATAATATGAAAACTAAATTTGTTTGATAAACTAAAATAATATTTAATTGCTATTAATTAAGCAAAGAACCAGGAACAAAATTTTCAGATTCAGATTTTTTTGCTTCAAATATCTTTGAAATTTTTTATTTAAGTTTTTTTTCCACTACTTGTGACCAATATATATATCTCACTGTATTGGTATTCTTAATGATATATTTATGTGTTCAATAGGTAAGCCAAGTTTTCCAAGGCTAATTGAAAAGTAAGAATTCCTGTCGCTATGAATAATGAATATTTAGTATTTGAAATATTTCATGAATAGATTAACAAGTCGGTATGTAAATTTCCTATGTGTGTATGGTTTTCATTAAAAAATTTTGCTTCCTTTATTTTGTTCCAAAGCAATTATAAGAAATAAAAAGTTATTCTTGTGAAATTATCAGTAAAACATGATTTTACATTGCTTAAGAAACATATCATTCTAAGATATACAGTAAAACATGAAACGAACACTATCTTTTAAATAAAAATGCTAATCATTTTTTTAAATTTTTGTTTATTATCGCCAGAATTAATATAAAAAAACTCCATGAGTATTTACGAACTAAAATTTCAACATTTTTGACAAATATAATGACGAAATAACATGATCATATCTGTATTTATTTGCAATTAAATTCATTCTGAATGTAAATTTTCAAGTCATTGTGCATTAAATAGTGAATTTAAGTCTAAAATATCGCTGTAAAATATATACAATAGATTATCTTAAATAAGAAACTGAATCCTATTCATATTCAAATACAGAATTTCATCAGCTTTTGTGGAATGGATTCCATTACTGTCAGAGTTTTACCGGGAAAGCATCCTGCTTCAGCCGAGTTTCTATATTCTCTTTAATCTAATATTTGTTATATGTATTTGCTATTTTCGAAAAATATTGCATTCAGTGTTATTTTCATGGATTGTTGAGAAAGAGAGAAAATGGATTTCCGACCACGAATGATAAAATAATATAACAATGATTAGATCCATTTTACTTTCGATGAGTTCAACGTTGAATATTTTGTAAATAACCCGAGAAAAAGAATTTTTTCCGGTCAGAAACATCTTACTTTTAATCTGTCTCTTCGAATACATATTTTAATCTCTTCATGTTAAGTAGCACGAATATTTTGAAAACCTGATTATTTGTAGGATGCAACCACATATCTAGGAAAAGATCTGTTGAAACGAATAATAAAATTATGACTATTTTGTAAAAATGAAACAGCTATAAATGCGTGCTGTTTCTAAGCTACAAAAGGGATATTCCTGCACGGACCTAGCAATTTTTAACAGGGTCCTATGACAGGGAAAATGCCTCAGAACGTACCCCTTTCCAAGGTTTTGCACCAAACGAACGGGAAATCGCTTGACCTACGATGTCAGATTTCGCTTGCGTTCGGCCCGCACAAGGGAGAATCTTCAGTGGAACCTGGATTCATCTGGTCTCGAAGCTGATACCTTACCACTAGGCTACCACAACCTCAATTTTGTTTTATACTTACTTTTCTGATTATGTAAAATATGATATCTTTATTTTTTACAAAGTTAATTTTTGCCAACTAACAAATTAGTAAATAAAATATTTTCGCTAATCCTTTTTTATTTAAAATTATTTTGCTGTGACTGCTGTGGCAACAGCGAGCATTGCGCTTGCGCCGAAATGACTCCAACTACATATAGATTAGAAGCAAGGACAGAACTCTCTCTCTCGCTCTGCACCTGTCAACTTCCAGTCAACGAGCTGTTGACCAACTTTGTTACCTTAAGTTAATTCTGTTTTTAATCGTTTTATTTAAATAATGTTTGAGAAAATAAAAGTTGTTTCCTTAATTTAAATGTTAACTTTCTTCGTATTCATCGAGTCTAGTTTAAGCAAATTTAATAATGTTCACTAGCAAATAATAGTGAGAGTAGTTAGATATTTAGATGCACCATGGTGAGTGCTTGAATCTTTTATTCGCCTCATCGGAACTTAATGACACTTGTTATATTAGTGACCACCCTCCCTATATTGGTGACCCGGACGTGATTTGAACACGTAACCTTCTGATATGGAGTCAGAAGGTTGCGTGTTCTAATGAGAGAGTATTGTTTAAATTTTTAAAAAATACAGAAATTAATAATGTACCAACATCATTGCACATTTTTGAATTTTTTTTGTTGAACTGCAAAAATTGTGTTCTTCAGTTGCAGTTTCAAATACCCAAACTACACTTAAAGTATTTGCTTTTTGTATATTGATCAATTAAGAATGCAATTTATTTCTAGCAATTAAAAAGTGAGCCGTTCAACTTTTCAATCGGCGGCTTAAATAGAAAACTCTTTCCATTCAAAAATTTACTATGATTATAAAACATGAACTTACTCTAAAAATATGTGTTAACTTCAATATACACATGCCTCAGTTACACTGATATGCATTATGAATCCTTGAAAATGCTTTTAAAATATATTAATGAAAGTTTTCTCCAAACAACTACGTTTACATTTGTCTTTTTTCCCTAAGTAGTGACTCATTTCTATTCGCGTATTTAAAGAATGTTTCTATAATACGCAGGAAAAGGGAAACTAAAATTAGTTACCTATGTCTCATTGAAAGTATTTCCTTTCTCTCTTTTAATAGAAACATTGTTAGCCTTTGAGAAAGCCGCTGATCAGTTTCAACTCGAAATTTTGAAAGGAGAAGAAAGTCCTTTTCAACAAAGGAAAAATTCAATCAAGTGTTCTCGGAGAAACGGGAAAATTCTTGCTAGGAGATTTATATTTTCACAAAAGAGGCCGAAAAATCGAACATAATTTATGACCCTCAAAATCCATTACTGAGCATTTTGAATTGTGTACAATTCGTGAAAGTGCGGAGAACTTACAAAACGCAATCGATTGTTCGAACAGAATGTAAATTACAAGCCAAAGCGGCTTCCCTTGAGCATATGCATTCAAGAATTTCATGCGTATGGTAATTAGCGTGAAACCTGAGTATTATGCGCTTTTCTGATATTCAGTGTTCAAGGAATACGGTTGAATTCCTATGCATTGGAAATGGTTATGAAAGAAATAACTTACCATCAGAAAGGGAATTATGTGCATTCATTCCCTTTTGTTAAAGGTCTTAGGTAAAGTTTTCTGTTTATTTTTCAAAGGCACGTGCCAAAGCAGGTAGAACTTTTGAGCCAGGTTACAACAGGCCAAAATGTAAATAATTCTCGCTTATTACATAGTATTGTTCTCTGTGAAAATACGTGGATTATCAGTTACAAATATATATTTTCAATTCGGAATAATTTCTTGCTATGACTGATGTGAAAATTAATAAAGTGTAAATTTTGGAAGTATGTTTTTATTTACAATAACTGTGACAGCATTCAAAAAATAAGCAATGAAATACTGAATCGTTTTTTAATCATAATAAATAATTTTAACCTTTTAAAAATTTCTTTACATCAGAAATCTATAATTTATAATAGAGAATAAACTATTTTCTTGCATATGAGGTTCTGTATAAACTGCCCTGAGTAGGTTTCAGAGATTTGTCTCAACACATGTTAAATATTTTCGTTTTTCACAATAGAAAAACCTGCTAATATATTTAGAAATAAGAAGCATTGATGAAAAAATATTTCCATAGCAATATTTTTAAGTTTTTCAAAAGTGTTTTATCCTCATCTGTAATGTATTTTTGGGCCATATATATATATATATATATATGCCTATTTAATTATTCTGTCTCAACCTTCTTCACTCTATTACTAAAAGCCTACTCGTAGAAAAGTTTTCTGCTTTCACAAAATAATTATTTTTTATGATGCAATTGTGATTTGTTTCTTGGAAATAAAAACACCTACTGTTAGGTTTCTAACCTAAATTTTCCTAGTTAAGTTTTAAATAAGCTGACTCATTGGTTACAAAGGACAAAAATGTCGCAACTTTATTGTGATTTCCATAGAATTCATAATAATATAAATATATGGGAAAATATAAATGTACGGAATAATATAAATATATGTAATAATATAAATATATGCAATAAAATAAATATATGGAATAATATAAATATATGGAATTTATTTATTCCTTTTATTTTAAAAATATGCACTATTAATTATTTTGCGTAGAGTATTTCTAATATTTTAGCTGCATGCGTTATAGTTCTCGAATCTTATGAAGGCTACTAAAAATTCGATATTATAAAAAAAAAATATTTGGGAATTCTAGAACTGTATTTTAATAAATTATTTT
The DNA here is from genome assembly GCA_013235015.1 of Araneus ventricosus. NCBI lineage: Eukaryota > Metazoa > Arthropoda > Arachnida > Araneae > Araneidae > Araneus > Araneus ventricosus. The sequence continues at coordinate 18,654 of BGPR01004302.1, read as the reverse complement.
TATTATTATTCAGAAAATAAAATATTTTCTTTTCTAGGATATTTCAGATAATTACTTTGCATATATTTCTAAGAGATGATTCAAAACAACTTACATTTTTTACTACTATTATAATAATTAAATATTTAAATAATTCTGCTGATCCCGGTATTATTTTTTATGACTAAATGTAATTACACTTTTACATTTAAAGAGAATTCTTTTGATTAATTGGACTAATGCATTGCTTTCAATATTTTACACACTTAAAGAAGCTTTTTCATAGCAATTATTCTGTATCCAAATGCTCCTGTTCTGTTTTTTAAATGTAAGAAGCTAATATATATTTTTACAAAAAAATATTTATCACCACCAGAGAAAAATTCAAAAATAAAAATTTATAAATAAATAAACACTAGTGTTTTCTATGCTCTTAAATTTATAAAATATTTTGTGCATATCAGAGATTTGATTTTTAATTCTCACATGCTGAAAATAATTGATTCAATAATAGTATTTAAATAATTAAATTTAGTTTGATATTGAACTAAATTTTTTCATAAATTTTCTTTTATACATAATTTTAGCTCATCTTTCAACAAATTAAATTTAGGTTCATAGTTATGCTCTTCAATATAATTATATTATTCTGATTTGAATTATAAAAACTAACATATTTAAGTTCACTATACCATTGTTACCGAAACTCAGTTTTAAGAATGATTCAGAAAATGACAGAAATGATAAATAGAAACTTCCGTTGCAAATCAATCTGTGAAATATCAAGTAAAAAAAGTTTTTCAATAATCATTGCAATACTCGGCAATTAGAATTGTTTATTAGAAAAGTGTTCAGAATGCTAGCATTTAGAATTCGGAACAATTACGAATAACGCCTTTCTTTCATTTCATTAAAGAAAGTAAGGATAATGAGTTAAGAATAAATTTCATTAACTTTCATTTCTGCCGATAAAGGAAGGAATTGAATTAAGATACATATAATGATATTTATTAGGAAAAAAATTAATGAAATCCATTGTTTCATATACCCATTTGTGAATAAAAATTAGTGTCGTTTGGAGTTCTTTGTTCGCAGGCTGAAAGATAATTACTTATTTTAATGCAAACAGAAAGATGAAATCAGGAAAAAAAGACATATTTAATGATTTGGAAAAAAGACATTTGGCAGCATCTCAAAATTGTCACAGAACTCATAAATGTGTTCTTTTTGCTTAAGATTAATAATGCCATATATACTTTCTTGATCTAAAGCAGTATTTGTGAAAAAACAAACGCTTTTACTTCCAGAATTCACAATTACATCAATGAAAAATAATATCTTCTTGTGTAACAGGTATTGTTTTAATAATCCTTAAAATCCTTAAGTATTTTAATTTGGTGTAGTTATAAAGATCTCATTTCTTTTGGACGGTATTTTTTATTTTATACTAGCAGTAAGCGCACGGCGGTGCCCGTGGATTCAGGACTTGAACAAAATGAAAAAAATAAATAAATAAATAAATAAAAATTTAAAAAAAACGCCCACAATGACATGAAAAAGTTTTGGAAACAAAATCAAAACAAAATATACACATTATTTATTTTCGCGCTTATTTTTTTTCGCGATAAACAATATTAAAAAAATGCAACGTGAAAATTATTATACTGCAAGCAAAGTATGAGAGATGAATAAAAACGTTAAAATACTGCCGAAAATAATAACCAGTCACCCAATTCAAGATTATTACGTCACCTCCCCTTTAACCAATCACACAGCCAGCTGCCTTCCGGAAAAGTGTCGCGGAAGAAAATTAGCTCGAGAAAATTAACTTTCATCTGCCCAGGAAAAAATTAATTAAAAAAACGGGAAAAGATATTTCAACCGTTCTTGTTTTAAATCCGACAGAGCCGTTATAATTATAAGCTGAAAAAAAATTGAAAATAATAGTGTTATTAGAAAGTGGGATGCAACAAATTTAAAAACAAAAATAACATTCCGATGGCAAAACTGACTATTTTTTAAAAAATTCTCAAAATTCAGTAAATTATGTTAGATATTAAAAACTAACTTCATTAGAACGGAAATCGCGTGCTCTTTCCGATAGTGTATCTATTTTTTTCGTACACTTAACCAAAATCATGCTATTGATAAATTAGAGCGAAAAATCAACTAAAAGAACAAAAAACATTAAATAAAAAATTTTCTAGATTAAATTTTAAAATTTCAGCTTCGAGATGCATTCAGTCACCATTACGACTACCTGTGTGCCAAATTTCATGGCTGTAAGTGTGATAGATTCGACTGTACATCGCAGACAAACACACACACACGCACACAAATATTGCCTTTTATAAGTATAGATTTTGCAATAAGCATATCTCAAAGTTTTAGAAATTGCTTACCAAATTTGTTTATTATCTTTAAATTCGCTTCGATTTCAGTTATTAATCCTGAATTTGCTCCCTGCCGATGTTCTTGACAAATTTAAATAATTCATAGAAAAATTGCATTTTGTTTTATTAGTGAAAATTTAATATTATTTTACTGGTGTTATTTTGAAATTTTATACAAAAAATATCAGATTTTCAATAACTATTATTTTAACTAAAGTGGTGCGGCCCTATGATTGAGAATCACTGTCATTAAAAATAGTAAATATATTATAGTGAATATTTTTATTTGCTCGAAACTTATAATTTCTCACGAATTTATTGGGTTCTAGAAAATGATCCATCTTATTTTACAGCAAAAATGAGAAGACTGTTTACTGTATTAAATTAATATTCATTAAAACACAAATAAATTATATTTTAATCGACAAATCTATTAAAACCACAGTCCATTGAATAATTTCTGGGATTTCTTGGCAAAAATTGAACCTATTGATGTATTAAACCCCGTTTTAAATATTTTGTACATTTAGGACAATACTACAGAGAATGAAACAAATATAATTTCGTTTTCACGGTTTAAATGAAACGATAAATGAATCGAAACCTGTCAGTGTTTCCAGCAAACTATTTATCCATTTCAAATGATTTTTGCTTTCATACCTCGCTGTTATGCTGTTTATGACGCATATCAAAAATAGATATTTATTATACAGTACAGCCATGGCACCTGATGATATACGAATTTCTTCCAATGCCACCGTACCCCAGTATCACCTTCCTTGCCATCAATACAACTTTGGACACTGCCTGTTAAACTTCCTGTCCAATCAACCATGATCTTTTATCGAAAGCTGTTACATGTTATCCTTGAAAAAAATGAATTGATTCATAACTTCAATCCATATAGCTGATAAATCTTTCGTTTTGTATCAGATTTCTCTAAGGCTACAAATTCCTTTTTACATTCGAAGACTGGTATTTTAGTTAAGGAATGGCTGCTATGTTCCGTCTAGGATGGCTCATTGAAAGATTCCACTTTCATCTTTTCACCAATGATGAAAGATTCAACTTTTTCACCAATTAATTCAATAAAGAGTGATCAACAAGAGTGATGTCAAAATCTCCATCTTGAAAATATTTTGAAAAATTATTTTGGTTATTTCTAATAAAATTACTAGAAATCAGTAATCATCACAAATTCTTTACTAACCAGTGTCACCATATCCTTTTATTTTGTACTAAAACTTTAACGCCTAATATCATAATACAACGAAATAATTTAATAAATAATAACAACCAAATTTAACTACTTTTTCTTTAAAATTGCCTTTAAAACAGTATATTATTTTACCCGATGTGAAAATATCTACGAAAGAAATTTAACCGTACATTTGTCTTAACAGCAATAAACGAAAAAACATTTTTCTCAGCCCAATGTAATTAAATACTATTGATTCATAACTTCAATCCATATAGTGTTAAATCATTCGTTTTGTTACAGATTTCTGAAAGTCAACAAATCCCTTTTTACATTAGAAGACTAGTATTTTAGTTAAGGAATGATTACTTATGTTCCGTTTAGGATGGTTCATTGAAATCTTCCATCGATTTTTACACCAATTAATTCAAGAAAGAGTGATCAACTTTGTTGTCGAAATCTCCAGCTTGAAAATTTTTGAAAAATCTTGTTGGTTGATTCTAAATAAAATTACCTGAAATCCGTAATCATCACAAATTCCTTACTAACCAGTGTCACCATATCCTTTCGTTTTGTACCAAAACTTCAATGTCTAATACATAATAACAACCAAATTTAACTTCTTTTTCTTTACAATTGCCTTTAAAACTGCATTTGACTTTACCCGATGCGAAAATATCTACGAAAGAAATACAATCATACATTGTCTTAACAGCAATAAACAAAGAAACATTTTTCTCAGCATAATGTAATTAAATACTACCGCAGTCATATCTATAATTTCAGAATGCGCAGAAATCAGCACATGTAATTTCTATGAAAGTTATTTATATCAAAAACAATACTGGGAACATACCTTCCAAACTAAGCTGAGCAGATCCTTGGTATGAATAATCATGACTTCTGACGAAGCACTGATACATGCCTTTGTCTTCTCTCATGACAGAATATATTTGTAACACCTCAGAGCTTATGAGCTTCGTTCTGGCAGAGGTAATGACAGGCTTCAGATTTTTGGTCCATACTAATGAGGTGATCTGTGGGCCAGTTACATTGCACGTGAATGTAACGCTGATTCCTTCTTTCACGATTAATTTTTCTGGATACACTGATGCTCTTAAGTGTTCTGTAAACGGTAAAAAAGAAATATCATTAATAACTGAAATATTATTATCAAAATTCTAGGGGTATATTTTTGTTGTGTTGGATGTGTGATATTTTAGAAATAATGAAGGAGAATAGTTTTATGCTTTTAGAACGCTTGGAATGTCTTCCTCAAAAGCAATTACTTTAAATGGCATTTAACAATTATTATATATGTTTAAATCAAACAAGTTAATACAAATAAGGACAATTTTTTGCAACATTTACTGTATTCGAGAAAGGTTCAGCAGTTAATTTTTTACATAATCATGGGAAAAAAAGTTGATGAAATTTAACATTAGAGCGCAAGGTCATGTTTTAGCTTTTAACATTTTATTTATCTGTATTTTAATTTCCAAATGAATTTCAGGAGCATAGTTATAAATAATGTTGTATTTTAACCTTGCATTCATTTATTTTCTTGTAAAAGTTGCAATCAAACAACAGCGGTTTTAGTAGTAGTACAGTTTATAGTCATATAATTTTTGTTTCATTCAATCATTAATAACTTTCAGTATTATTCCCTTAATGAACTATAATATTCAATTTCATTTGATAGCATTGCTCGATGTTGATATTCTTATTTATTAAATTTTGATTAAGTGTGCACCCTGCTAACATCCAGATCTGAAACATTACATAAAATACTTTTTTTACTGTTATTTTTGTTTGTTACAATAGTAATTTCTTCCGTTTAAACAAATATTCAATTCTGAAGGATTTTCTCACAGTGGTAAAAATCATCTTAAATGTTTTGATTTTTGGGAGGACTTCAATCTATGTGTTTTGCCCTTCAAAAGCAGAAAACATTCAAACTTTTGATTATTGTGTTTGTTCCTTTCTTATTTATCTAATAAGTGTGGGACTTCAAACAGTAATATAAAAATGTTAATCCTGGATTCGTAAACTTATGAAACTGTGAGACTAAATGATATGCATAATCAGCTTCTTCATCGTAAAAGTAATTAAGGGTTTTCCAATCCTTGAAAAATGCACATTTAAAAAAATTCAAATTTAATATTACTTTAAAACAAGTTATTCATATTTCTACAAACGATAAAATTTTAGTAATCCATGAAAACGTTTGGAGCCGATTAAAACCCATAGTTCATTTACCCTTTTGAAATGCATGGTTGTAGTGATTAACACTTTGCTTATAAACATAAAGCACTAAAATATTTTCTTTATGTTGAATTTTAGACTTAATTCATTAAGACATAGAGAGTACGATATAAAAAGAAGTAATTCAAAATAAATATGAAAATCAGAGAAAGAAGATTAAAGAAAATGTGAAGACAATAGATGAACTTTAATACTTGGCGTAAATGGTAAAAATTGTTCATAGTAATAACAATTAAAGTAACTAAATTTCTAGTAACGAATCAATTTAATTAAGATATTTTCTTAGAATGACATACTTCTGTATCTTAAAATAAATAGCTTGGAACATTGTGTGATAATTGTTCTTTCATTGAATCTTTCCATTGAAGTTAATTGCATGCGAGATTAATGACTACCAATGCAATTTTTATCTTTTACATTTTATAGTTGCTACAAAAAAATCGGTATAGTATAAAGGAGAAAAAAGCATTAACTCTTAGTTTGAAAAGAAATTCTACACCAGTTAAGTATATTTAAAAAGCAAAATAATTTGAAAAATGAATGTGAGGATAATATCTCAAAGAAAATTCTTACAGCAAGCCGCCTTATCGTTTATTTACTCCTTACTCAACACGCAAGAATTTGCACCGCAGAGTTATACAGATTATTGAATAAAAAGTAAAATATTTACACACCAGAATATTTTAGAATTAATTATACATCACACACTATCCTTGCTAAATTACCATGATCTGTGTTTACAGGCGATTTCAATCTTTTTAATGCCACCTACTTTATTTTCCTTGTTATTTGCCCAGAAAAGGGAAGGCGGTAAACTATAAGTATCTCATGAATATTCAAAGTGTGCTCCCTTGCTGAAAAACTCCTTCACAGCAAGAAAGGGACAGGTATAAGTCAAGGCTTTTAGTCATGATAAACGTCTTGGGGCTTCATTAAGGGAGTCAACATGGTGACGCTGGTGCTCAGCTCCGTGCCCTTAATGCGTTACAGACAAAAATGTTTACCAGCGTCAAGGTTGTGTTTCCACCAGAAAGAGAAAAAAATCTAAAAAGAAGCACTTAGGACACTTTACCGCCTCCACCCTCGTGGTACAAATTCCGAAAGTCTGTAAGGGGATGGGTGAACACGCAACTAAGTAAGAAGTAACCATTGGAAGAGTAAGAATTAGCAGGGGAGGGGAGGGAGCCAAAACTAATGGACGTTCTAATTTAATCGAACATTCCTGCGTGCTAATTCTACCCCTAACAACTGAGTAAGAGCTAACGATCGACTAGGTTCTTGTGGTAAAAGTTGCAAGTGGGGCTGCCAAAGTTGTAGCTTTATCCGTAATGATAGGGTGATCAGAGGAAGAAGGTGGGCCATTAGCTCTAATTAAGTGAGGCTGAAAATAAAAGCCGAGCTGCGCACGTAGTGAGGAGTCACACGATACTTGTAAAGGCATTATTTCTTAAATGCGGCTTTGTGGAGGGGTCTTCTGGAGAGTAACATCCTCGAGTTGTAAGTGATAAGAATTGATATAAGAATCACCAGAAAGAGAAATCTGTAGCCCAATCAGAGGGGGTTGTCTTAATATTTCTGTCTGGTTGCTCCAAATCAGATTAATCCACTTTTAGTAGAAGGCATTAAAACTGGTCTATTTGTTCAGCTTTTCGATATTGTGTAAACTTTCAATGATTTTCGTTGATCTTTTGCTTTTTTGAATACAGTGTAATTCAGTTTTGATGCACTGTTTTTTTCTGTTTTGATGTTGTTTTGTTCTCACCGCCTTTCGGGTCACTGCCTTACAGGGGGGCTGTGCCGGCGTGGGCAAATAAATAAATAAAGTACTTTTGTTGATTTTGGCCTCAATTTAGAATGCATTGATTTAAAGGAAAGTAATAATTATTAGAATGCTTAATTATAAATGCTTACTATTTGCTAGTAATCAAGGTTGACAATTTATTTTCTCGTTAATAGAGTTACATCTTTTTCTATATCACTTTCAATAATTAGTTGTTTCTTGCTTGATTTACATATTTTTGTTGTCTTAATATCTTATTTATGTAGCCCCATTTTTCATTCGCGCTCGCCTCAAGGACGTAGAGAAATTAAGTCACGAATCATATACCTTGTTTTCCATACAAACGTCAAAATATAATTTTCAGAGTCGTAAACGTCAAAATGTTCAAGAATGATCAGTTCATTCTAAGTTATAAGAATTACGGTATTTTTTAAATCACTTTTATCTAGTAGACTAATTTGACTTTTTAAAAATGTTTATTAAAATGAATTAAAATTTTAATAAATATCAAAATTGGAAGCTTATAGCTTGTTAACGAAATTTCCATGTGATAAATTTAAATTCTTTCCTAGAATGTAAATATTAGCCTTTTATTTTTAATGTTACTGTTAATCTTCCGCAGTTTAAAATAACAGCACTTTTAAATCAAATGAAGAATTAAATTTTTCTTAATTTTTTTACTAATACATTGAAAGCTCTCATGACATCATTATGTAAAACAATTCTATCAGGCAAAATTTATAACAAGAAATCTGTCGTTTATTTTTCATTTAGATTAATCTTTACAGGAGGCAATGGACAAGATAAAATGTGAACCTGAAACATTAGCTTTTCATGTTTAACTAAACAACGGCACTCAATAGATCCTCAGGTTATGAAAGAGTATACAACGCTTCTGAATTTAGAACTGACAATATTCTTTTTTCCAACCAAGACTTTAAATTACGCTTTTACTAATATGAATAACTCGATTTTAATCGCTTCAAATGGAGCAAAATTTTTAAAAAATGAATAGAAATTATTTTGCGTAAAACTCGGTGAAAATTCGAGATAAAATAAAAGAATAAACTTATTAGAAATACCTTAATGTTACTTCTGGCTACTTTCCACGAATGATTTAGTATAAATACTTTCACTCTCTTTGAATCGTCTCTCAATTTTACTATACTAAAGCAAAGGATATAAAATATTTTTATGCATCAAACTTATGTTGCCGCATTTTAATAAGCTACCAGACTTCGCAGAAGGAAAAAAAGGGAAATATTTTTAAATACACTTTAAATAGATTCAGAGCTATCCCAAATGCTGCAATCGATATACGAAATGGATTCGTGGTATGCCTCACGGTATCTTCAGTATTTGACATCATAGTTGTTTTCCGCCTTAGGAATAAATAGATGCTTAACTCCCGTTCCTAGGAATTTTTCCGGTCGTCAACCATTCCGTGCATATATTTCCCACAAAAAAAGGATGAGGATATTTTCAACGGCATTAAACTACGGTTGAGCAGCTAAATTCTTTACGGACTTCAACTTCCACTAGCTATTACCTTCATCGCCATTATTCCAAAATACCATTTCTTTCCCTTTTTTATTTTTTAAATATACTATGAAGTAAAAATAAAATAAAAAAGAATGGAGGCCTTTTCCGGATGAGGAGGGAGTAAGGAAGGGAAAAAAATATATCAGTACACATACACATAAAGCTGGTTCGAAATATTTATTGATTGCTTTCAGGAAAGTAAATGTTCAACGCTGCATGGCCAGAACAAGAAGAATGGGCCTAGTAAAGTCTCACCATGAAAATTCTGCGCGAAAAAAGTGATGTAAGGATAGATATTTTTTATCACTCGAAATCTCTCGCTTAAAAGTGTGAGGTTTTATAGGAAAGTTCGGTCGGAAGCTTCGGAAAAACCGATCTTCAAGGGATTTGATCCTTACATCTACGCGAAACTCAACGTATTTCCCTCCATCCCAATCAATCATATAGACATTTATAAACAGCGATGCATTTTATTCAAACTGGAATTTTAAAGAGAATTTTTGGAAAGTGGGAAGAGCTGCATTTCAAGTATCATTAAATCTTTCTTCCTCCTTGAAATATATTTCTAAATGTTGAAGGTTTGAGTGAAATTACGACAAATATAATTTAAAAATTAATACAGAAATAACAAACAATAGAATAAAAATAAAGCACGTAAAGATAAATTGTAAAATATCCTAAAATATACATAGGATCTTAGAAGCAACTTTACATTTTAAAATATAATTTAAAAACAAAAATAGGCGTATATACAATGGCGAACATATAGATTTTTTCTGTACAATGAAAAAAACTTCAAATTTATTTTTGCATATTTTTAAAAAAATTATATATACACACCATTAATCGCATGTAACACGCATGCTGACAATAAAGGAAAAATGTTTAGATTTAGACATTATCAATTAATTATTTTAACAAAAGACAGAAACAACCTTACTGTTTTTTATGGTAAGTAAGAAAATATTCTATTATACCCTGAGGCAGGAAATTTATTTTGTTACAATTTACTAGAATTATTTTGTTGAAACAGTTTAAAGATAAGGTTAGGGAATTGTTTTTCTGATTTTGTCTGAAAGTTGACTCGATTGGACTGTTTAAATCAATGGGTTTATTATCTTGAATGAGAGAAATAGTTCAAAAAGTAGTTATTATCAATATTATTTATCAAATATTGGAAGTGGAGAAAGTCAAAGCAAAAACGAATCAATAAAGTGGCATTAAAGATATCAAATATTGATTCAATAATAGCAAAACCTAGTGTTACACAGTTTTGTATCATATCTGGGGAAACAAACTAAGAGAGGAACTGATAGAGAGAAATTATTTTTGATTTAACTTTGCTGAACTCTTTAATCCCGAGGCGACTTTCTTTCTCCTAGCCCCTTTAAAACCGTGACTTTTTGGGAGGATGCAACATGAATTGGACTCTCCCAATCTGTATGCTCATTTACCCCATCACTCCAGACCTAACATTCCCTTGGACTGTGGTGGGCAAGGATAATTGGACAACCTACCGCGCTTATCTCCAAAGCAATCTCAGAACCTCACCTCCCCTCAGAAGAAGCCAACCTCTTAAGACCGGCTTTTGTCGATCTTAAAGGGGGGTTTTTCTAGACCGCCCCAAGCCGCCTCGGTTGATGTGAGAGAGTTAAGGGGACTTGGCACCCCAAAATTTTTTTTCTACAATTTTGATCAAACCTATTCAATTTTGTAGTAGATAGATGTAAACCGTGTAGAAACTGAAATTTCTAAAATATTTTTCCCTTTGAAAAATTACAAATTTAAAAATTTGAAATTTTAAAAAAAAATTAACCCTTTTTTTAAAATGCTTCTTCTCATACAATTTTTAATATTTTTTCTCCAAATTTTTTTAAAGGGACCTCTCAATGTACTTAACAGAAACGGGGATCGGATTTTTGATATCTACATTAGTTTCAGAGAAAAAAAATTTTGTTCAAAATTTTGTGAAAATTTTTGGAAAATATCAGAATTTTTCACTTTGTAAATTTTTAAAAAAATTTCTAATCAAAATTTTTACAAATCCATCCCTAATTCTATTAAACATGCATTTGTGAGTGAACAGAAAAAATTTCAAGTAATTAGAATAAAAAGAGATCGACTTTTTTCATTTTGTAGCAGACACAATTTTGGAAAAAAGCAAACTGAGAAAAGCAGCTTTAAAGTTTTAAAAACAATAAAATTGTAATAAAAACAACTTATATGAAGCTAGTTTTTTTTCAGAGCAATAACCTGACATTTGCGAGTCCTAAGTTAACAATTTTATTAATATTTATTATTACTATAATTATTAATTAGCATCTTCATTTATAGGGATAAATAGAATTTTTTTTAAAAAAATGCGAAAAATTTCACTTTTTTCAAATTTTTTAGTCAAAATATTTAATAAATGATCTGCAGTACTATTTATCAAATATCCATTATAACAGAGAAAAAATTTAAAACCATTTTATTGAAATTTTATTGGCAGTGAGAAATTCAAACAAAATGAGAAGCGAAAGCAGTGTTGATGATGATGATGACGATATGCTTCATAATTAATAAAGAAGCGAAAGCAGTAAAACAGTAAACAAACAAAGATTAAACGGCTACTGTTTGAAACAACTATCTTGCTTTGCTTTTATTGAAAAAATTAGGTGTCTTTGCAACTTACACATGAGATATGCATGATTTAAACATTGGAAGTGGGCGTGGCACGTGATGAAATGTTAGACAAAATAACTTCATATATCACTAAATATTTGTCTGATTGTTTTGAAACTTTCAGATTATTAAGTCAAAGGTTCAAGGATCATTTTCCACTCAAAATTTGAAAATCGATATTTTCATTGATTTTCCGGAATTCTTAGGGTGCCAAGGTGTTGTTACAAATTAGAAAACCAGTAGTCCTACCTAGGAAACCCCGTTTTCTTAATTTTAATGATAATACAATTTTTAAAGCTATTTTTTGAATCTTTAAAACGTATTTCATAAAAATTTAATTATTACATTGTTCTGAAGATAAATAAACTACAAAAGATTCTACCACTTATTTTTCATTAAAATTACTTCTCTATCACTGTACATAAAAAAAAGTAGCCCGTCCGAATTAGGGAACCTTCCCCTATATAATGGTATTAATAATATTTTTTATTATTTCAGTTGGCTTGAAAGTCATGATAAAATATTGATGGTTTTTATTACTCATTTTAGCAAAATTTCGATCAAAATCAGGCCAAAATATTCAGTCAACTTAAGATTGATAATTTCAAAAAAATAGCATTTAAAATCAGACACTAAGAAATGCAAAGGATTTTAGATATTCAGTATTTCTGAATTATAAAGATTCTAATTCCATTCTTCTGCTATGAAGTATGAACACACATAATTAAAGAGAATAAATTGTAGTCAAATTCATTGTTAGCATTTGTAGGAAAATAAATGTATTATTTCTTTAGAAAAAGAAATAAATGAAAAAGAAAACAACTCTGAAGAAAAAAAACATAAATGAAAGAGTAAAAATCTCTGAACTAAAAGAAATTAAATGCATTGTTTCCTAAGATGTTTCAGAATGTTAACAAAAAGATAATTTAAACTTCATTATTATTTTTTAAAATTAAACTCCACTTTTTATATAAGAACAGAAGAATTTAGCATATTTTATTATTCAAAAGTCTTTAAAAGTTCAATTTTCATACCAGAAAACATAGGAAATGAATTATAGATTTTGAGACAAAATCAACAGTATGCTATTAAAAGATTCAGACATACGGAACATTAAAGAAAGCAAGCATTCGCATTCACTGAAATATTGAAAGATTTCCTGTCAAACTATCACATTACTGATGCAATTTAAAAGGAAAGTATTATGCAGAACTTTGATCTGAAATCCTTAATTTCTGAAACATCAAATTCGAAAATTTTGTTTGATTTTATATACAGTGTTGTCAGAAATTATTGAACAATTTTCAAAAATTAATTTAAAAAACCTTAAAATGTAGCAGCTTTGTTTTTTAAAATGAGAGAGTAGCTAAAAAAGATTTTTTGCAGATAGGTAATATGCCGCTACGGCGCATTAAATCTGCTACAGCGTGAAATTCCAAACACTAATGGAGTTATTACTTGGAGACATACAATTTCGATACTCTAAGCGAAAACGACTTTGAACTGTTCCATTCCGTAACACAGGAAGGCCGACTTAACCCAATGATTGTAGAGTCATTTGATGACCCCCTCGAACTGTTACGATTGATCTGCTTAGGCGGAAACAGAGACATACTTTCTGCTGCATGGTAGACATTTTGTGATTTGCATTGGTAATCTCCCACTGCAGCAGATTTAGAACGCTATAACGGCGCTTTATCCATTGGCAAAAATCTCTCATTTAAAAAAAACGAAGTTGCTACATTAATTTTTCTAAATTAATTTTTAAAAACGGGTCCGACAATTTATGACCACCCTGTCTAAATTTATCTCAAATATTGTCATTTCAAATTCTTGATATACTTCTGAATTAACCATTATGTCGTCACCAATTTTACAGATCTTTCTAAAGGTTTAAATGCAAAAAAATCTGCTTTATAAGGGAGTCTTGTTTTTCAATGGTTTAATTATATTAAATATATAATATGAAACATTTTGTAAAAAAATTTAGCTAGATAATAACTCATTCATAAATTTTTCTCTTGCTTCGTCTGGTACAGAAAATTAGAGGCAAATATTTATACATAATTCCTTTTGAAACTATATCATATTTTGTTATGGTACAGAAAAACCGCTACCTTGTACAGAAAATTAAAGGAAAATATTTATACTTAATTCCTTCTGAAACTATATCATATTCTGTTCAATGTTTATAGATAATTCTTATTCATCACTCCGTGGAAGCCTATTGTAAATCTGTCAACATACCTGCTTTCAACCAATGATAATTAAAGTTTTGTTTATAGTATTAATACTAGAACACTTATATAGAAATATTCCTTATACCGCATAAATAAAATAGAACATGCTCTGTGGTGTAAATCTCTAGGAGAATGAGTTTTTAGATTTATTCTCTAAAAATGTGCTAAACATCTTCTCCTAGACATTTTATTTCCATCCAACGCCTCCCATTGATATAGAAAGAAACTGTTTCTAAGGAGATATATACAATATATGCGGTCATATATCCTTGCGGATAATCGATAAAATGTAAAGAAAAGCAACAAAAACTAAAATGTAGTTATATAAACAGGAAAGGTATTCAGAAGACAGGAAAAAGAAAGTGTTTCCTCGAACAAAATCATAATAAAAGAAATCGCTAACACTGATTGAAAAATTCCTTCAAATGCTTCACAGACAAATTCAATGCATTAACATAAAGTGCTTTTGTTTTTCTTTATCTTGAGATTTCATTGCTTTTAACCCAAGTGTAACAGAAAGCGCGGAAAGTGGGATAAAGTGTTTACCTAGTTGATAAAATGAGTTCGGCGGAAAAAAATGTAATGTTTTTATTTGATTTTTTTCGCTTCTAAAAATGCAGTAATGGCCTTCTTAATGGCTGCTTCAAGGAATTTAATTCATGCATAAGATGCATAACTTTTTATTTATGCCTGGCGACGAAAGCGTGGAGTGG
>BGPR01004301.1:28212-115115 GCA_013235015.1 Araneus ventricosus | reverse complement strand
ACGACTGGGGTGGATTTTCTGAATCTCTTTTTTTCTCTTTACAAATCTATTTGATCATTTATTATGTACGAAACCTTTTTAATGATAAAAAAAGTGATATTGTAAATTCATTATGACTGTTAAATTTTCCTCCATATTTTTTTAAATACTTCTGTGTAATTAATAAAAATTCATCCGAATATAAACACTTTTTTAAATGTATAACACAAAACCTAAAATTTGACATAGAAAGGCCAATCAGTATTTTTACAAGTCGTCAATAACGTTGTTTGCATTAACGTTAAGAAAATTGTTTTATTTTTCAATATTTTCTTGGTTTATATAAAAATATCAATTTCATTTTCAGTTATCTCGGAATACATACTTAACAGAAATAAAAACTAATAATATTTGCATTTAAGCCTATTTTTAACTAATTTACCTTTTCTTCAACAGATGGATTTTACTCTTTCAAGCATTATTAAAATTGAAATGCGAATAACGAAATTGTCAATTTAATATAAAGTATCTTCTGCTTTTTTTAACAACAAAGTGTACAAGATCGGGCATATATAGTTAATTTGATAAATTTTGTCTTGCAAAACTCTTAAGCCATGTTTTAAACAAACTTTGTAACAAATTGTCCTCTTTTGTGTATGTATGAGACGCAGTTAAATGTGGTGTTTTTGGCTAGCAAAAGTGTAAACACAGTCAGTGATAAGGTTAAAAGCTTTTTATAATAACAAATTATTATTTCGCTAACATAAGACATTAATAATTAATCTCTAATTTCCAAAAGTAGTGAAACAATATAAAAAGTTAAAAATCGTAATTTGTAGAAACCTCTCCCCCCCCCCCCCACCCCCGTTGAAACCATTGAACCCACTGAAAAGCTAACTCAGCTCCGTGCAATTATAGAATCTTTAAAAAAATATATCTTCCGTTCAGCAAATCAAACACAATTAAACCAAAAATGACTTTCTGGCGGTATTCAGAGGGAAAAATCATTACTCTCTACTATAGATGAAATGTTCTTGATTTTTTTTTCATATATAGTGATAAATTCTTGCTGAGACAATGGGATACTCTTTTGTATATCTGACAGAATATCAAATTAATTTAAAAGCCAAATTTAATATTTTCTTATAAATTTCATAATTAATATATATTAAGTTAATAAAACACGAAATTGGTACATACAATAACATTAGAGAATTTTAAATAAATCAGATATTTCTAAAGCAGTTTCAATTACTGACAAAGCAACTATTGAATTATATTGAACTTATTCTCATATTGATAAAGCTTTAGAGGATATACATATGATCCTATAGGAGATAATCCTATCCTATAATCCTATATATATAGGATATAATCCTATTTTTAAACCATTAATGTCAATTGTTAAGTTGCACTTAGATTTAATTCAACATTAATTATGCACGACATGAAAATGCTTCAATTTGATGCAATTCCTTTGAATCTCTATAATTTAATGAGTCATTTTCCATATTCGCGAATTCTTGGAAATTGATTGCTGTAATAAGCGGGCGGAGAAAGGACAATGAATAAATGTTTTTTTTTTGTATTTAGTTTCAGAAACTCTACTACTTTACTTAAAGTGAACGCAAAGAGATTTTTCTGAGATAAAAGTACATTTTTTATTCACTTTTAAAGCAACAAATAATGCAAATTAATGATCTTTCTAAAGCACATTATAAATTCAAAAAATCTTGTTTGAGAAATCTTATAAATTAATCAAAAAAAATCCCATAATATGTAGGTAATTATATGTGCTTTTAAGTAGGTATGGATACATACTTAAGCAAGGTAATGTAGGCTTTATGGGTTTAAAATATATAAATTTGGATATATCAGTTTAAAATGTAAGCAGAATTTGTAACTCGCTAATATTTTATTTCAAAAATAAAATACTTTAGTGTAATGCATTTTTTAAAATTTAAATATTTAAAAACAAATGCAAACATAGCAAATGAAGTTTTTATATAAACGACAATGTAACCAAAGATTAAAAAAAAAGCTGCTACTTCTTAGTAAGACATTTTTTATAAGTTTTGAATGAATTTTCAAACTTAAATTAGATGGTAGAAAGATTTGATAAGGTTAAAAAAGGAAAATTGACATCCAACTTTAATTTTAAAATTTTAGCTGGTAAATGTTACGCTATATACTAAAAAGGATGTATCCAAAAATTAAGTTTTACAATTTTAGCTTTTAAAGCGCAAAAATAATATTAAGAAGTACAGCTGAATTATTTCCCTTTAACTAAGATATTTATACAAGAATAATACAAGCATTATATTAATACTGTTATTATAGAAATACAATTATTAAATAAATTTAAAATTTTGTTCATAGCTTGATTCATCAAAATTTTTACCTAAGATCGATATTTAAAATATTTTAGCTCGAGATAAAATTCAACGCATACACTTTGATAAAGTTCCTTTAATTAAATAAGCAGTGAATAATTCAGACAATTAATAAAAATGTCTATAGAAACTAAATTATTTTTTAAGGACTATTATCAATTCCATAAAGAGCTACATTAAGAGCTATAAATAAATTTATAACTTCATTCATGATTGAGAAATGAAAATACCCTACACTAAAAAAAAAAAAAAATCCCAAGCCAATATTTTGAATTTTACAGTGCTAATAAAATAGATATAAAATCAGTCATACTTAGCTGAATGTCCCCCACTTATCTGTTCAGCAGTACTAGCATTAATAATGATACCATTTATTAACTTCTTTTCAAAATGTGTGGGACAAAAAAAAAATGCATTTTTTAGTGGTATAGAACTAGAAAACGTACATTCTAGAAAAGAAAATGCGATTTTTTTTTTATCATCCTTGAATCTTAAGATAAGCACTAAACAATGCTTTGTTTACGAAAAAGGCAGAAGTGAGTTATAATTATTAAATACACAAGCTAAAAACTCACGATTTTTTTATCTCCGCTGAAATTTGAAAGAGATTGACCCACCGCGTATTGAAGAAAAAAAAAAACTTGCATCTATAGTGCCTGCAAAAAATGATATTAAATCGATCATTCTCAGATTAATATACCAAATAAGTTTGTCGAGGGAACCAACCAATCTCCTGTTTACGTACGATGTTAATAACTTCCGAAATAAGCGAAATCAGTACAAATACGAAACCACAAAGAACGCTTCAGGTAGTCCAACCAAAAGTCAGACCGCACAAGGAAACGAAATGCGCTCACTCAGCTCAGCAGGGCTCAAGGAGCAACTATTCGTGTTTCTCTTCGATTTGCTTAATCGCTGTAATTTGCTCTCAAACGAGTAATCGCTGTAAATCTCCTTTACAGCGATTGAGCTGTTTAAAGACCGGAAACTGCGAACTGTGACTTCAGTTATTGATTACTATTGCGACAATGTGACCCTCCCCCCTAACACGTTCCAAGCACACACCCCAAACTACGTTTCAACCAAAATTCCTTTCTCAAACGTCGAAAAAAAGTTTGCTGGCGCCATCTGTTGACAGTATAAAGAACTAAACATTAAAACTATAAAGAAAGTATATTGAGAAAGAAATAATATTTTTTATTTAACTTTTTTAGAACATTTTACTTATATTTAAAAAAACTTTTTGAAAATTGAAAGTGTGATTGAAATAGCAGTTATTTGGAATAGATATTTAAAAATAGCAATAGCAAAAATATTTGTTACTCAAAAAATCGTGGATTATACATCCCTACTTGTATAACGATAAAAAGTCGCAATAATAGTTCGCAACTGCGATCGCTCTATTAAAAGACCGGAAACTGCGAACTGTGACGACAAAAAATGACTTCCATGATTGATTACTATTGATTGTGACCCGTTGACTCAAGTTCCAACAGCCCCTTACCGTCACCTCCGATACAAACACCCAAAATAAATTTTGCTGGCGCCATCTGTTTACGGTATAAAGAACTAAACATTAAATCTTAATGGACGAATTTTCTTGTTTGTTTACTTATGTTAAAAACCTTGACTTTATTTGCAAAGCTTTTGGACTTCCGCTTTGAAGATTCCATTGACTTAGCGTTACACCGGAATTACATAGTTCTTTGGCGTTTAGATAAGAGTGCTGGATGTATGGTTGCAATAAAATGATGATCTAAATTATATACATTTAATTTACATTATTTACACTACTTATTTACATGACGGAAGTTTATGCGAACAACATCGCATCGCGCGGATACAATCTGGAATTATAACAATGTTGCCAGATACAAAAGATACATTTTACATTTCAATAATAAATGAGTGGCTTGACGCTAGCGCCGCCACAGTTCCGTCATTTAATCAAAATAAACAAAACAGAAAACTCGTCCATAGAAGCAATCTAAAAATAAATAACATTTTTTTATTTAAATTTTTTTAAATACCTTACTTATTCTTAATAAGACTTTTTTGAAAATTAAAAGCGTGGTTGAAATAACAGTTTGTTGGAATAGATATTTAAAAATAGCAATAGCAAAAATATTTGTTCCTAAAAAAAAATCTTTTATTATGCAACCGTCCTTAACTCGTAACTCTAGTGCGACACATTAAGCTAATTCAGTAGTATTCACTTTTATTTTATTTCATTTATGAAAAAATTGGCTTTATTTTCAAGATATTTTTAGAAACTTTTATTTCTTGGTCTTTAATGTCTCTTATTTCCAGTTTATATGATAAGCCTTTATATCAGATTTAATTTTTGTTGTCAATTCGAAAGTAAATTTTGGCTGCATGTTGTCCCTCGAGTGGCCGATCTCAAGGTGAATTTGGGCAATTTATTTACCGATTGGCAAAAATTTTCAAAAATGTTTTCTAGGGCTTTAGTTCTACAAAAAGGTACATTTGGTTTCCAAATGTTATATTCCATTTCATTTCATGTGTATTATTTACACTATTATAATATATGTTTCTCCATGCTTCTAGCTCATAACTATCCCGCTTAGTTTTATTTGTATCGACACAATTCAGTTTATTTTAAAGGACGTTATCCACAAAAATGTTATTGCATATAGTTGCCCACAAAAACAATTCTATCCCAGTAAAATATTAATGTTGTAATGATTTCTGATTGAAATTAAACATGTTAACTAAGTTAGTCAAACTAGTGTAGTTTGACTATTCAAGAAGTATTCAAGAATTTGTTAGTATTTGACTATTGTTCTTAGTATTTTTTTTTCAAAATGTTTATAACTTTGAATGCTCAAAACTAAATTTATTAATGTTGAACAGATTTATTTATTCTAAGTGACCTGAATATTTAAGAAAGATGGCTGGTATGTTGAACAGTGGATGCATTCGATCTATTTGGGTGTTTTTAATGGCACAGATCAGCGGCATGCATATAGTTATCTACATATGCATGTGTAGTTTAAGGAAACACATTATCACGTTGCTGGGAGAATGGTGAATATAATCATTGGTTTCATTAAGCAGGACTCTATTTCTACTCTTAAAATAAAATTTACAGACACTAGCTGATAAAGATAACACATATGAAAGCTGGAACAGCATTCTTCACAGAAGACAGTTCTAAAATGCTCCATACAGTGCTAATGCTCATCTAAATAATGCACTAAATTGCTCCAACATCCTTACTTTTACTGTTTTATAGCTGATACTTCAGTATGAATACTTTTCATTAACTTTGAAATATAAATTTCCAAGGCATTAGGTTGCAAGTTTAGTTATAAATTGAACTTGAATGCTTTTTTTATGAACTTGAAAATATTTTTTAAGGGCATAGCTTTGAAACTTTTCTGTTTATACACCAGTTGCTTAACTTTTAAAATGATCATCTATTGACTTTTAAATTAAATATCTTCATAATTCATTTATTCCCTATTATTTTTATGGTGTATGAAAAGCAACTAATTTAAATTGGCTTTATGCTATCAATATATTTTGATTGCTAAACTCCGTTTGTTAAAGAATTTTTTGAACTTTAGATTCCTTAAAATCATATATATAATTCTTTTAACAGGTAATGCAGTTTCTAATGAAAAATTCAAACAATTCTTAAACAGTTTAAATAAAATGTTTAAAATATGAAAAACATTAAACGCTGTAAATATTCAACGCAGGTTGAATGTTTAGCTGGTATAATCCATGAGATTTCTACCTTCAATTCTTAATTGTGATCAGGAGGTGTGATGATGGATTCCTCAAAATTATAGTATTTTTTTTTTTTTAATATTTTACAAGATTTTTATGATTGACATTATGGTAAAACCAAAGTGTACGGTACATCTCTCGCCAAGCTGGCGCCAAATCATGAAAAACTCGCCAAACGTCCGCCATTGGCTTACCACATTTAGCGATTTTTCGCCAAAGAAAATCTAAGTTTGGCGCCGTACCGTACATTTTGGTTGAGCCGACATTATTAAATGCTTATTCTTGCTTTATCAAATTTTAATGATGCTCTTTATATTTCATATTGATTATATGTTATTTCATATTTTTTTATTTATCTAGTCTGAAAAATGTAAGTCAATTATTTAACTTTACTTAATTTTCTCGATCTCTACTATTTTAAAAGAATACAGTGGAACATCACATGACGAGATAAGTAAATTGTAAAAAAATTATTCTTTTAACGAGCGATGTTTCGCATAATGAGTGACGAGAAGAGGGGAAGTCTCGGATTTTGCGCCTGCTACTGTCATATCCATGGTGCTTTTATTTTGCTTTCGTTCTTATCAAACATAGTCTAGTGATGGGTTCTTAACAATCATGGTGTCTAGGGACTAACCTTACTCTCAGAGAATTTTAGAAATATCACTTTCACATCGTTTTCTACCTCAAAATGATCGAGTGCATGGGAAGAGGTAACTAAGACAGCCCTCACTTCTGTTTGGAAAAGCTTTGGCCGGAGAGTGTTGTCGAATGTGACACTGAGGGGTCTGAGACGGTACCTGTGGGGCCTTATAGTCGACGAGATTGTGTCTTTGGCCAAGATCAGGTGACTAGAGGTGGATATCGATGAGCTTATGGAAGAGCACAACCAAGAGCTGACCACCGAAGAGCTTACAGAGTTGCTTTGTGTTTCACAGCAAGAAATTATGGAGGAGAGTTTGTCAGAGAAGGAGGAGGTAACAGCAAAGCAACAATCTTCTAGCACCCGGGTTCTCAATCTTTTTTCCGTCGCGTACCCCTCGATTAGTCTTTTTATTTTCACGTACCCCTTACTGTCATATCAATCATTTGTCTATGCAAAGAAGTTTTCATCTATAATGTTGAGGCCCTAGGTGAGCTTAAGAGTCAAATTACTTGAATTTATAACATTCGCAGGACTTTTTTTTTGATTTTATGTTTTATTCCATTTTTACAATAGTATTAGTTCAGCGTCAAAACAGATGAATTAATAACACTGGACAACAACCATTTTGTTGCCTGTATGATTTTAGCTAATTCTTATGTACTTTCACACTCTGAATTCGAAAAGCCAATCAGAATTTGTCTATCGCCTTCCAATTTTATGCAACATGAACTCGCACCAAAACTTCTGTCCACTCCTTTCTTTTATTTGAATCAATGTCGTAGCCAGGATATTTTTTGTTGCCTTTGAGATTTTAACTGATAATGGTGTTTTTATGGTCACTGAACCCGAATATAATCTCGTAAAACCTCTATAACATACTGCTTTCCAGCAACATCTACTCGTAATTGCTTACATGTACATAGAAAATGCCATTGAAATATGTCGGATCTTGTGTCAAAAATACTTTCCGAAAAAATTAATTGCCATCTAAGAAGATAATGTTTGGGTTTGAAATGCTCTTACAAATATAATTTTCATGAAGAAAAGGCTGTATGTCAAAAATTATAACAGGTGTTTTTGGATCGAGAATCCTGCAACGCAAATACGATTCAATGCATGAGTAACTTTGTAAGGACAGATGGCTGTATTTAGTAGCACATGGAAGTTTTTGCCAAGATGTTGATGTTATATTTTGTAATGATGTTGACTCGTTGTTTAAGGCTCTAGGACTACAACATAACCTCAAGAATGGCGTTTGTTTGTAGATTCTTCAAAGGTCAGCTTAAAAGCAATTCTGTTACACAATGGTGAAAAGCACCCGTTGATTCCTGTAGGATATGATGTTCGTATGAAAGAAACACACGAAACCTTGAAGTATATGTTTTCCAATATTGAGTACAGTAAGCATTCTTGGCATATCTGCCCGATTTGAAAGCGATTGCCGTCGTAGTTGGATTGCAAGCAGGCTACACCAAGTTTTGTTGCTTTCTGTGCCAGTGGGACAACAGGGACAGAAAAAAGCACTACATAAAGAAAGTGTGGCTCAAGCGACAGTTCCTCATACCGGGTGTGAAGAATGTAGAGAACGAAACACTAGTTGCCTCAGAAAAATTTCTCTTGCCTACATTGCACATTAAATTAGGTTTGATGAAGGATTTTGTTAAAGCGATGGACTGTGGAGGAAGTGGATTTTAGTACTTACGTCTGAAGTTTCCAAAAATGAGTGAAGCAAAAATTAAGGAAGGCATATTTGTTGGGGACATCGTTTTAAGGAATTAGCAGAAAACTTCCTTGGAAATCACAAAGCGGAAAACTACAGGCAAATCGTCAATAACTTGCTTAAAGGCCTTCAAAACCATGGGATGCAACATGTCGTTGAAAATCTATTTCTTGCACTCCCACTTACAATTGTGCCCTGAAAACCTTGGATCAGTAAGCGACGAGAATGGTGAACGGTTCCATCAGGACATCTCAAATATGGGAGCTCGTTACCAAGGGAAATGAAATCCCAAAATGTTAGCCGACTATTGTTGGGCATTGAAAATGGATATTTCTAAAGCCAAGCTTAGTCGACATATAAAGTGCACAAGAAAGTAAAGGTTTGTAGCATTTTAATATGCCTGTGTAAATATTGCAAGCTCAATATGATTTCCTAATGTATATAATAAGAGTTTCTATGTTGCTCAAAAACTATGGGTGATTGAAAAAAACGGTTAACAGATTTGAAATCAGGGCACAAAAATACATAGGTGTAACCCTTTCTTTCTCAAGCAACATGAGAAGAATTTTTTGTTGTTGTCCAGTGTAATTATAATAATTTCGCCTTCCTTTTTCTTTCTTTCTTTTTTTTTCTTCTTATTTTGAGGGTAGATTTAAGACTTGCACAACTTTCGCTTTTACTTTTTATATGAACTTGGGAAAACAAATTTCTGTAACATTTTTAATCCCTTATGTTTTCTTGTGTCCGCCATTACCGATTCCGAGTTGGTGTACGGGTACCACAGGTTGGGAACCTCTGTTCTAACGCTATAAAAAAAACATTGAAAGAATGGGAAACTGATTCATCGTCCATTGAGAAGCATTGCCCTTTTAAGGAAGTGGTTCTGGGCGCTACATATTTATTTCATGACAATTTGGTGTTGCATTTTCATCAAATTTTGAAACGTCGGCAGAAACAAATGTCTCTAGACAGCTTCTTACTAAAAAAAAAATTAGACGTGTATCATAATTCATATAAAAACTCAACAATTCAATTAAAACACTTAGAAATATTAGTAAAATTCCTAAATGGAGCATTGAACTCAACCCTGCTAATTATAGTGTGTATATCATAAATAATAAACTTATTATTTCAATTTTTTTGTTTTGTTTTCTGCAAATCATATCCGTATTCTATGTTGGTTGATTCTGCTATAAAAGGAAATATGGAGATGATTCGGGTTCCTTAACAATATTATACATAATTTTCTTTGAATAAACACTATGCACAAAATTTTCTGAGTAATTTTTCAGCATGGAATGCATTATATTTTACATTAATTTATATGGGAAAAACTTATGTATTACAAGTAAGCTGCTGAAACGAATTATGCTCATTATATGAGGTTCCACTGTACTTTCTTTTGAGGTTAAAATTTAGTTTCAATGAATATTTTTGTATTTGTTTAAAATGAAATTTTTTACTTCACCTGTTAAAAATTTTCAACAAAAAAGTGACATATCATTGTTTCAATATAATGGAAATTTTATATTATAACAGCAATTTATCATTCATTTTGTTTCATTACCAGAAAACTAAAAGATTGTCTATCTCATTTATTTAGCCATCCCTAATGCTGTTGCAGTTCGCTGTTTAGGACCAACTTTGTGAGTTCATTGTCCTTTTTTTTAAAGTATTTTTCTTCACTTTTGTTGTATTCGTTATTAACTTTTATTGGTACTATTTCCTTAGCCAAGACCCAAATCATCACCAGCATTGAATGTTGGTGCTATTCCATTAACATCAACATTCTTCACTAAAATTTTGCCTCACTGATGGAATATTACCCTTTTATTTTTATTGTTCTTATCTTTTTCTGTATCCATATGTTGAATAAATGGACTGAGAATTCCGTCGCTTAACAAGCAATGCCACCTATCTCAACTTTTTGAAATTTCAAAGAGGAAGAGGCTTTGCTTCATAAGTGACGATTTGATATATTCTTTATTGTTTTATTTTTGTATTGAAGCCTTTACTTAGTGATATTTTCAAGAATATTCTTGTTAAACACTGATTGTATTCTCAAAATATAAATTCGAACTATAATTAATTCACAAGTGTGCTTCTGAAAGTTTTTCAAAAGAAAACAAATTGTAGCACACAACTAGAATGCACGTCATTGAAACCATTATAGCGATTATTTCAGTCCTGTCTTTTATTAATTGTTATTTCCATACTGCACAATTTGCATTAAAGGAAGACTTCATTAAAGGGTAATTTTCCTAGTGATTATTGTCCTTGATAAACAGTAATTTAGACCTTTTGGCTTGGAAAATTAATTAAATGCATATAGTTATTCACTGAATGCTTGGACTCATTTTATTGCCTCGAGAAGTAGAAAGTATAATTGTATAAGTTGATTTTTTTGGAAATTAATTTCTGTAGGTATTGTTTTCCTCCTATTGAAATTAAGAAAATTCAAAATGATGCACTGTCTAGAATGGTGCCTCAAAAGAGCCATCTGAGTGTAGATATTTAATAGCTTTTTGAAGCCTTAAGAGTACTTTATGAACTTAATTTCAGAAACTGATATAAATAAATTTAGTTATCAAATGTATTATAAATTAAAATGCAATGCATAAGTCGAAATATGTCTGACAATGGTTTTAAGCAGTAAAATTTTAGTTTTATGCTTGATAAGCTCAGATTTCATATTTTTTTAACTGACAAATTGCATGATGAGCTGCAGTTTCCTTTTATTTGTTTCTATTCTCAAAATCGATAAAAATAGTCATTTCATATCTGAGATAGGTGAAGCAGTCAAGAGCTCATAGCAATAAAAGAATAGGATGGTTCTGTTTTGTACTTGCAAATATTTTGTTTTCCCCGTTTATGAAGATTGTGCATATTAAATTTTTGTTTGATTTATGCAAACTTCAAGTAATTCATTATTTCAGTTAGTATATATGTTCCATGGACTAGTTTTGTATTTCCACAGAAAGACTTGACAATTGTTTACTTTCTTTATATAGCTTTCAAAGAACAGAAACTACTGCTCCTGCACCTGTTGCCAGTAAGAGCCTTGATCTTGTTGCTCATAAAGAGAAAATAGCAGCTTTGTTGAAGGAAGAATTACCCAAACCTTATGATGGACCTGAACGAGACTTGGTTAACTTTCCTCGTCGTGTGAGACCCGATTATCCAGGAAAAGTTCGATTTGGCTTTTTGCCTGATGAATGGTTTACGGTGGGTATCTTTATTATTATTATTATTACTACTCTTATAGATCACATAAACCATATGAACAGTAATGTGTAAAAATTAGTCCAGTTATTATTTTTCTTAATTAAAAATGAACACAATGCTCTCTTTGATGTTATATTCATTTTAAAAGTATCTTATTTTCTTATAAAAGTGGGGTTATATATATATAAAATCAGAACTGCAGACCTATGTTATCAGTTTTAATGCGATATCAAATATCATTAGTTTTAATATAATACTGTTGCTGCTTGAATATTTTTACTGTCAATAAATTATGGTTTGAGATATATCATAATTAAGAATTTGTGTAACCTTAATGTTGGTTGCATATTTGGCATAAATTTGTGAAAGGAGTATTCTTGACCAAAAGAGTTTTTATCGATTACTTTTTATTGGATAAGAGTTTCCAATGATGTTTTTCTCCTTTTTTTTGGCCATTATTCTTAAAGAAAATTGTCACACTATATATCAAACATAAATTAATATTGATTTTAAAGATACAATAAAGTTTTGTTGAATTCTCTGTAAAAAAATTGTCCTAAATATCAAATACCGAACGGCAGAAACGCTGCGTCATACGTCGCAGATTTTGGACAGTGTCTGCAGACTATTTTGTAATAAAGTTTATAATAATAAATCCCATCATGAAAAACAGCAAAGTTATTAATTACACTTTCTGAAGAACTTGGCAATTATTATGTAACTCACATTGCTAAAATATGCAATCCTCTCCCCCCCCCCCCCTTTCTTCCCTATGCTGAATGGGCTTTCCTAGCTGACTGTGATTTGACCTTGAAGTGCGCTAACTGCCTCCTATCGGTATTGGTCACGGCCAATGTTTTCTTTGTGTTTCATTCAGATACATTTCTGGCACGGAGCCTTTGGTTTCTGGAAATAACAGGTGGTTTTTACTTTGAGATGGCTGCGTATATAGATAAAATTCGTTGTTTTGATTGCGATGCTACATTATTACGAAAAAACTTAAAGCAGCATTATTTACGCCAGCCTGAAAATAAACCTCCGAAGTTTCGATCGATCTCTACGGCTGCAATTCAATCATTTTTTGAAAATGGGAGCGAAAAAAGAGCAAATTCTGAAATTGATAAAGACGAGGAACAGAGTTCAAGCCAAGATTGTCTCAATTTTAAACGTTCTAAGCATTAGTTAAGAAATATGGAATTCATTATTATACACACTTTCAAAATGTATCTACATATGTGCAAATGCAAAATTCCATAAAATCAAAAGTTGTATCAAGAATTTTAGAGGAAGACATCGCTGTTCTTCCTTGTTTTAAATAATAAACAATGATACTATGAAATCTTATATATGTATAATTGCAGAACAATTTATCAATTTGCATACAAACCATTAAAATGCATATCAGAATAAACGTGCTAAAAAGTTTCAAAGTTTTTGTTTCGTAAAAAGAGCAATTATTTATTGCATTTTAAATTAAAAACATACAAGAAAGACATTTTTGGGCATACTTAATTTTTTTTTTACAATAAACAGGAGGCATAAATTTTTAAATAACATCTAACATATTGAAGAATATTTCATTTATATGAGCTAGTGATGTATTGTTTTGAAAAATTCACCAAAACAGAAAGACACTAAGTGCTGTGTTTAAAATGGAAAAGTACCCAAATATAATTTTCTGCATAGGTATTTGTATAGTGTGCTTAATATTACTTCTGAAACAACTTGATACTTCAATTATTGTTAATTATCTGCCCAAAGAAAAAGATCAATCTTCATATGCTTTTGTTTATTAATTTATACAATTATATTATACAAATAATAAAGATGTTATATGGTTTTTAATTTATGTTTGTCGTATTTTAATAGTTGTAAGTTGATATAAATATTTCAAAAAAAAAAGAAAGCAAAATATTTATAGTCGCACACTATTCTGCAGACTTTTTTTAAGAGACCCAACCTCCGTTGCAGACTATTGAAAAGTATTCTGCCACTGAGATCAAATATGTCCATGGAGTTGCATCAGCACAATCTACCATCCTCATATTTTTACCAGCATTGATCTTGGGGAAATTTAAATGAAAACTCCATTAGATCATCACCTTAATAATTTTAAATTTTCACCGCATTATTTTTTTCTCTTCTTTGTAGGCAAAATATTCTATGAGCAAAGCACACACATGTTTAATTTTTACATGCTTTTGTTCAACTTGTATCATGTTTATAAAAATAAAATTTTCTAAAAATTTTTTCACTTGCTTCCTAATATGCTAAAGCTGCGAAATTTTCTGCAGTTGTGTGATAATGACATTATAATCTTTTAATATTTTCAGAACTTAATTATTAATTAAGGGCTTTGTTTCGATTCGGTAGGAAATGTGCAGGCTGGTAGTGAATTTGAAAAAAAAAATTAATTACTACATTTCAAAATAATTATGAAGATAATTATGAAAAATATTACAGACTGAAAAGTAGAAGATGATAAAAGTTTTTTAAAACCACCCGTAAAGGCATGTAGAATTTTTTTTTTTTTCAAAAATTGTAAATGTATAGACATTGAAAACAATATTATACTGAAATTAAATCACAATGGATGTCAAAAAAAGAAAGTTCCTTAAAAAATTCATTAAAAATTGCAACTTATGATCCAATGTGATTAAAATTCCAATTTACTTAGAGAGTATTTACATCACTATCTCCCACTTTTATGTTTTTTAGCAAAATATATGTTTAGTACATTTTAGTACGTTAATAAAATTGTAGGTTTTTTTTTTTAAGAATTGCAAATTTTTATTTAAATGTATTTTTTCTTTTTTTTTCATGTTGCAAAAATTTCTGAGAAACTACATTAATATTCTTTTACTTATTTAAGTATTTAAAGGTTATAAACCATATTATTTTCATTAATTTTTATCATAAAAAAGAATTTTTTGATTGCATTGTTATAATAATATTATTTGCTTTGTGTATTTCTTTTAGTTTTTCTACAAGAAGACTGGAGTTACTGGCCCGTATGTTTTTGGAGCTGGCCTTTTGACATTCTTGTTGTCAAAGGAACTGTATGTGATTGAGCATGAGTTTTCTACAGGAGTTGCCATATTTTTGCTTGTCTACACTGCTGTGAAGAAGCTGGGACCAACTGCAAGGAAATGGCTGGATGACGATTTTGCAGTAATGTTTACTCATTTATTCTTTAGTGGATGTTTTTATGTCTGATTTGTAGAAAGATCATTCAAAAAAGATTTCAAAATATTATAGTAGTAACATTTCTGTTCCAACAGATTCCTCGTCTGTTTTAATGATGTTTTCTTTTTAACCCTCTGGTGTCCAATTTTTTATTATTATTATTATTATTATTCTGTGTAGATACAATGTTTGCAAACATGTTCAAATATTGTTGAACCAAGAAAATTGTTATTTATATGCAAAGCTTCATTAGTGTAATATGGTTCAGTACTTTAATAATACTAAGTAAACACATTAGCTTGTGAAAATCCCAGTAGGACACAGCAGAAAATAGACTTACTTCCTGCCTGTAAAATTTGCAAGATAAGCAGTCAAAGGGTTATATAGAGAGAGGGGATCTATATGTGGTTCACATTAGTTTCACTCCTGTGATGAAGCTTTAAAATGCTTTTACTGCAAATATTTTTTTATGTTGTCTTTCCATTTTGCTTTCATGTACGCTATATGTTTATTTATATATTGCAATATGGCAAAGCTGGCTTATTATGCAATAAGTAAACATTGAATCTTTTATTTGTGAGCCTTTTGTTTATCTTTAACATTTTCTTTTAAATTATGTTTTCACATTGGGCAATTTTGAGAAATTAATGTGTGCAATTTATTCTCAAAATCATGTTAAAAGAGACGAGATGTACTGCTTTATCTTGTTTATTCCTGTGCAGTGGTTCTGAAACTGTGTGTTGTAACACCAAATAGCCCATATAGAAAAATGTTGGGGTCACAAAATCCAGACATGACACATTTCCGCGGAAACGCAGATTTCCGCTTTTTCGGCATTGGATTGTATCATTAATTTTTTATTATATAATAATTCTTTAGCACTTTTTGTATAAATTTATTTATTTTATTGTTAGATTAATTACACTTATTTTACTTTTCGGTATTTATGTTTGACAAGATTCATTATTTATGAAGTTCAGCTTTTTACTTTCTCGTATACGAAGTATACAAAGAGAAAGTATTGTAATCGTCAAAAAATTCGAACTCGAGATTTTGACGAATCTCCGCGTTTTAGACCTCCCTGATTCCGAAAAACACTATTTTGGAATTATGTCTGTCTGTGTGTGTGTCTGTGAACACGATAACTCGAAAACTATTAGAGCTACAGGGATGAAATTTGGTATGTGGTCTTTAAACATAATTTGTAGGTTTCTATCAACTTTTGGACAAAATCCGTCAACGGGAAGTCTGTCTGTCTGCATGTTCGAGGCCATGCAAACGCTATAACTCAAAAACTTGAAAAGCCAGATGGATAAAATTTGGTACACAGTTTTATCGTCATGAATGTAAGTCCGTATAAAATTTTGGGCCAAATCCGTCAAAGGGTTGACTGTCTGTCGGTCCGTATAATTTACTTTTGAAGAGAATCCGTCATCTCTACACGCATGCGTACTGCTTACCTCAGTTCCCGTAATACGGTCGGTCATCTTGGCTCACCGCCAAATTCTTCTCGAATAAAAGTGAATTAATTATGGAGTGTTTTCTTTTAATTTTTCTTTCACGCCGAAACATTTTCAAGAGTTGCATATTTGATTGCGGTTAGTTTTATTTTGTATATTTTGTAATGCATTTTTTTCTGAGTGGATTTTGAAATGTTTTTACTCTGACAGAATGAGAGTAGTTGTTAAAAGTAAAGTTATAAAGTAACAAACCAAAATTAGTGTCAATTGATTCATCAGTTCTGTTTTTCATGCTTTTTTAATTTCTTAAGCACTCTGCCAATTTTCATGATATTTTCAACTACAACTATCGGTAGTAAATTTGTAACAATCAGATCGGAGATATTGCTGGCAAGCTAAAAGGCTGCTTAGATGTGTGCAAATCTTTTAGTAACTTACATTAGATAATTGAAATTTGGTATGTGGTCTTCTAATTTATCCACGCGGTGGGAGGGGAAACAGCACCTTTTTGGGAAAGCATACGAGAAAGTTTAGGGGAGGCCACTCCCGCTGGTTTTGTTCCAAGCCTGTGTCATGTCTGAAAATCTCACAGTATGTTACTATTTCAGATTCTTCAACATTTATAAGCAAAAACAGTTTCATGAAAATTTATAAAATATCTATTTTTAACTTATTCTGTGTTTAGTTATACTTGTGTAATGTGCCCAAAAAGATTGTGAGAGTTAATGTTTTAGAAGCCTTTTTCTAGTGGATTTGTATTTAAATTTTTTATTGTTTTATCCAATTTCCTTTGTTTCATTAACTTTTCTTTTATAATAATTCCATTAGCTTATAGGAATTCTGTATGGCTTAACTAATATATATATATATATTTAAATGAAGGCTATGAAGCTGATCTTTAAGTATTATAATGGTAGTCTTTTAAAGAAGTATGCTCAGTTGGGTCAAAAAATATTCATAATTTGTGAAGATGTCTTAGAGTGCATTATTTCATTAAAATTTTCATGTGAATCGGTGGCTTCTCATCAGCTCGGATGCAAGCAGTGTTAAGAAAAAAGCATAAAGAGTCACTTTTGAACCCAAATTTTTTGCATTCAGATTTTATCATCTGTTTATTTAAAAACTTACTCCAAATTGTATTATTTTCTGAAAAATAATTGTCTTTATATTGATTTAAGATAAGAAAAATTACAAAAAAAATTAAATAATACATTAAGCAAGAACTTCTGTGAAAAGACTAAAAATTAGAACCAAAGCAAAAAGTTTAGAGGAACGGGAAAAGAAGTAACTAGAAAAGTGCAATTTGTAAACTTCTCTTCTATGATTAGTGACTGGCTGATTAGCTCTACTACCCCAATTTTTGTTTTATATTATCATGTGCACTAACCGATTTTCCAAGCAATTCTGAGCTGTAACAAGAAACAACTCTGCACACTGACTGAACTTGGATTGGGATTTCTTAGAATAACAGTTGATTTCTCACAACCAGTTTGTAGTTTTAGGACGGGATTAAAAAATTATTTTTGTCTTTGATTGCTTAAGATCTTTGAGATTTCTAGTAAAGAAATGCCGACATTTGCTGGAAAAAAAGAATAAAAAAATATTTTTGGAATAAAAACAGAGAATGTTGCAGTCTCAATAGAATAATTACCACTGATATAATTTCTATTTTCTGTATAGTTGGTTTATTAATTTCTTAAAATATTATGATCTTATTGGTGTTGCTTTTCTTTAGCTTTTTTTTTCCCCCAACTGATTGTAAGTTCTTTAAAATTTCCGGATAAGTTTATTTCCCTATTTTTTGTAGAGAAACGTTGCAGATATGGAGAATCAAAGGAAAGCTAGTTTGGAATCTCTTGAAAATGCTATAGAAAATGAAAAGAAAACTGTTTGGTATGCTGAAGGTCAAAAGATCCTCATGAATGCTAAGCGTGTAAGTATCTCTGCGTGACTATGTGGAAAACTTTTGTGAAGCCTTTTTTATTCTTCCTAGTGGTATTGAAATTTCTTTTCAGTGAATGAAACTTTTCTAATTCGAAACTGATGGGACTAAATCAAAATTTACTTTATCCTAAAATGAAATTAAGGAAAGCTTGAGTCTAGAAGGGAGTACAAGAAAAATGACTATTTTTTAACTAAAAATGGGACTAAAAATTTATTTTTAATATTTAAGTTTTATTAAATAATGCATAATGAATAAGTAAACAGTAAGTATTTTAAATAAAATGGTAATTATAATTTTAAAAAATGTAGTAATTTTTAAGGTAAAAATTTCAATAAATTAGTAATTTTAATGGACAAAAATTATACAGCACTTAGAATACAAAAATTGTACAATAAAACTTCAAAATAAACAGTACAATTCATATCTAATGTGTTCACAGTATTTATTATTATTAAATACATTGTACAGCAGCGAAATCTTCGAGTGATTTCATTCCCTTAAAAAGTTATTCTGACAGTCACCGAGAACACAAGGTAATAACTTATTTAACTAATGAAACTAATTCAGAAATCTAAACAGCATTATAGAATTTTTAGTTTTAACTTTTAATTAACCAAAATAAATTTGAATTATCGATGATGTATTAACATTATTCAAATAGAAATTTCAAGGAACTATTGAAAAAAAATTGAGTTACCAATGAATTCAAATTAAAAACATTTGTATTTGTCAAGTCCAACTGTATCATTGTGTAAATGGTGTTGACAACTTATTCTAGAGTTTATTTCTGTATTGTTTTATAAATGAAATATTAATATACCACTTTCTACTATTGTTGAATATCATTTTTAAAATGCAAGTCATCGGGTAATGCATTTTCCATTTTGTAGCTCTACTAACTGAAACTTTGTACAGTCAGTATCGGTTATATGGTCAGCTCAGCGGTCCAGAAAAATCAGACCATATAAGCGGGGTGACCAAATATTCGGAACAATACTACACTATTTAATTGTGGCAGGGTTATATTCACCTATCAGAATATAGTGCTCATAAACAAATAATTAATTTTTAAAATGTTCTTAAAAGCTTAATTATTTGTTTATGAGCACTATATTCTGATAGGTGAATATAGTGCTCATAAACAAATAATTAAGCTTTTAAGAACATTTTAAAAATTAATTCGCGAAATAAAAACTACAGTAAGAAATATGCAACATTTTTTAGTGAAATTTATTAGCTTACCTTATCAATCTAAGTACAGTACGCATACGTACGTGCATCCATATTCATTGCACTTATTTAAAATATTCGGATATACAAGATTGCCTACTTTTTTTGGTTGTTAACACAACTTTTTCTAAGTCCCTAATAGCTTTTAAATGTTCATCTGCTGCTTCGGAATTAGTAAAAATACACCTGAGGTCATCTATGGCTTTAAGCGCATCTGATGTTGATACTGATTTCTTTTCACATTCACTGTCATCCTCATCATCGCTTCCTTCGGCATTCGAATTTAATACATTAGAAACAATATCTTGTATTGAAGCTTCACTGTTAGTAGCGAGATCTTCATCAATCTTTGTATACAGATTTTCGTCTGGAATTGCATATCCGCGATTTCGAAGTTTTTCTGCTAATTCAGTTAAAGGGAGATCTTCATCATCGTCTTCCAATAATTCTTCAGACTCTGGAGAACTGTGAAATCCAGCATGTTGGAAGCAATT
This sequence comes from Araneus ventricosus, assembly GCA_013235015.1. Taxonomy (NCBI): domain Eukaryota; kingdom Metazoa; phylum Arthropoda; class Arachnida; order Araneae; family Araneidae; genus Araneus; species Araneus ventricosus. The sequence continues at coordinate 95,081 of BGPR01004301.1, read as the reverse complement.
TGCAATAGTTTTCTGTGACACCATATTCCAATTCTGGTCGATATAGAAGATTGCATTTAACACAGACACTTGCAATTGTTCTTTTCGGTCAACAGCAGAGATCATGTCTTGCAGAAGAAGCTTTCTATAGGTAGCCTTGAAGTTTTGGATTATGCCTTGATCTAAAGGCTGCAACATACATGTGCTGTTTGGGGGCAAGAAAACGAGTTCAATTGATTTCAAGCCATCAACAGTTCAGTGAGCAGTACAGTTGTCTGCAATTAATGCAACTTTCCTTTTCTGTTTTGAAAAATTTAGATCCCATCTCCTAAGCGTTTTCTCCCAGATGGCCGCCGTCATCCATGCTTTTGAATTAGCATCGTAAAAGAGAGGCAAAGATTTGCAATTTTTCATACACCGAGGCTTAAGAAATTTTCCAATCACCAAAGGAATTATTTTCTCCGATCCATCCATATTTGCAGCTAACAACACAGTTAAGCGTTCCTTACTTTTCTTTCCCCCTACACATTTTTCACCTTTGAAACAAAGAGTTCTGTCTGGCAAGATCCGATAAAAAAGTCCGCATTCATCAACGTTGAAGACGTTGGCAGATTCATATCTTTCGAGAATATCCCGCAACACTACATCTTTCCATTCTTATAAGGAACTACTGTCAAAATCAGCAGCTTCTCCGCACAATTTTTTAAAGGATAGGTTATGCCTTGAATTAATTCACTGTAGCCAGCCATTGCTAGCAACGAAACTTGACTCGCCAAGTTCATTAGCAAATTCCAAGGACTTTTCTTTCAAAACATTCCAAGATACAGGAGCATTTTGCGATCGTGCATATTTAATCCATGACAGAAGAGCCTTATCCACATTCTCATAAGGTGACAAGCGCTGACGTTTTCTTTCTTGATCACAGATTTGAGCATTTGAGGAGCAAAGTTTGGCTGCTAAAATGTTGTTGAATGTCGTCCTAGGTATTGAATTTGCTTTGGCGAAAGCAGCTTTTGAAAGATTAGAATTTTGAAACTTTTCAATCAATTCATTTTTTTCAGCAAATGATAAATTCTATCTTTTCGAAGCCATATTGAAAAAATGAACGTTCTTATTCACCACGTATGATCCAAATGAAACAAATTTTCCTTTACTCTTTTCGTCTCAGTTTCAACGTACTTTTCAAACAGGAAGAGAAAATTTCAACCAATAAACAGACAGATATCCACCTGTTGTCCTTGGGGGGGAAAGAGAATTGAGGGGGGTGGGTAACGCTCACGATGATTCCAACGCAAAAGAGAAATGGGGAGGGAAGGTCAAGGCGTTAATTCGGGTCCTCTCTGCGGTCGCACTGACTTTTTTTTTCTTGTGGTCATTCATTTTCAGTGTTGCTCCCCGCCTCAAGAAATGTTACAACAATTACTATTTTTCAAAAAAAACCGATAACCTCATTGAAAAGATAAAAAAAAATGACCATATAACCGATAACCAGGAATATAAAATGACTATATAAGCGGTGCACTTTAACACATGTTGCCTATTAAGTTAGACTGGACTTTAGAAAACTGACCTTATAAGCGGGTGACCATATAGCCGGTACTGACTGTAGTAACACTTCCAGTTCTTTCCATTCATAAAGTCATTCTTAATAATGTGAGAATTTTACTAATTATTTTTCATTGTTTTAAGTAATTTTCTTTGTTCATTCATTGTTGGTAATAAATACTTTTATTGGTGAAGATGGAAGGTAAAAATAAGTAACCCATAGAGCAGTCAAAGAGAATCAGAAATCTTATCTACTAATGACTTGAAAATGGGGGAGGGGGTAAAAATTCGTCTTGAGAGGATATTTAAAATTTCACGTAGCCGTTAATTAAATGTTATCTAGCCTGGACTTTCAAGATCTTCATTCACCATTCCTTCCTCAGGAAATTTTTGCCATTTCCCTCAACTGAATAATAGTGTGCAAGAACCTTTTCTGTAGAGGATTCTGCTGCCAAGAATTGTTAAAAAAAATTTAATGTTAAAAGATTTTTGCAAATAATTTTTTATATTTATAGTGTTCTTTCACCCAAGAGTTAAATTTTATGTTAAGTCTCTATGATTACTGTCATAATAAAATCAACCATGCTTATCATAAATGCATCTTCAGTAAAGTACAAAAATGCTAATGTAAATAATATATGTTGTATGTAATGAGAAATGTAAATATTAAATATTGTTAATCAGAGTACATGTTATAGTATTGAAACTGACATTTACAAATGTTTTATATTCTTATGTTAGCACATGCTGTATCAGAAAAAATGAATTTAAAATTTTCATTAATTTCTTATGGAAACCCTTGAAGTATATTTCTAGTGTTCTTCTTATAGATAAAAGCTCAATAAAAGGTAGATTTCATTGTTTTTTAAAATTAGAAATTGCAGGAATTTCAAGTAAGTCTAAAAAGTGTGTAACTCAATTATAAATTAAAATAGATTTATGCATGAAAGAGCAAATGGTTACAGAATAAAGTACAAAATTGGTGAAGTAGATGTTTGATGAGTGGGATGAGAAGTCAGGATCATTTTTATTAATTTGTTTAGGAAATGTTTAAAAATCCATATTTTATTAGGATTGTTTAAAAATTCATTTTTGCTCATTAGGATTGACTAGAAAGTTCTTGCAAATGTGAAAATTGAATATTTTTTCATTAATCCTCTTGTTTAAAGCATGTTAAATTGAAAGAATATTTGAAAATTCATGAAAAGAATGATTTAAAAATAAAAGGAACTGTGGTATTTAATCTGATTTTGCATAATGAGTGCAATTTAAAATAATTCTGATATAATTTGGAGGAAAAGAATTTTAAAATCAAAAGTCGAAGGCAATAAATCTTACCTGTTTTCTGTTATTGAAATACATGTTATTAAATATATATCCTTTTTTTTTTCTCTTGATATAGGAAAATGTACAAATGCAACTTGAGGCTGAATATAGGAGGCGTTTCATGCATGTTTATGAGCAAGTCAAAAAGCGTTTGGTAAGTAATTATGTATTTCTGTGAGATATCTACAGATATATCATGCATAATTTGTTGTGAATTAATTTTTCAAATCTGATGTTGATTTTAAAATTTCTTTGTATGTTTTAGATTTTCTTAAAACAAGCATAAAAAATGTTCAGATGTGTAAAGCTCTATAATTTTATACATTCAATCATTTTACTACATATGCATCATGTATTAAACAAGTTTATATGCAAGTCTTTTATTACTTCACTTAAGATTTTGTGTTACAAGATGAAATTAAATATCAGTCTTTTCTAGAATTATTGAGATTGTCTGATGTCTTGAGTTTTATATTCATTTAAAGCATCTTTGAGAATGATAAACATTATCATGAGGATAATTGAAATGGGTATCTCTGGTTTTTAAAAATTATCATTAAGTATTCGGAACTGATTTGATAAGTCTGAAATTTTGTAAATGATACTTGTTTTAATCTGGTTCATATTTTAAATTATGTATGGATTGAAATATAACTCTTCTGAATTCTGTTTAAAAGTTTTCTTATATTCTTCATGGTATATACTTTTAGTTTTACATGCACTTATATCTTACTCTGGCAAAACAGTGACCTATCAAATTCTTAATTCACGTAATCTGACATCTTTAGGCCTTTTTGTAGTATAACTTATTTCAACCATTTGAATGAAAATTGATATACAGGGTGTCCCAAAATTCGACCGACGAACTTCTTTTGCAATAGAACATGGGGTCGCAAACGCAAAGGGCGAACTCTACAGGAGGCTCTTTGCCACTGAATTAAGTAAAAGAAAAGGATACAGCAGATAAAGTGTACTGCACAGGTTTAATGCTATCCAAATTTATGATAGCACAACATCACAAATGCATGAATAAACAGCTCTGAAAGTTGTACACAACTTGACAGATACATTGGCAAGTAGAACACAATATCAACAACAAACCTTTGAAATAACTTAAAGTAAGTGTTCAAAGGACTTGCCAGCGTAAGCAATACACACTTCACGAGTTTTTGTGCTATTGTGAATTTGTATTCCAGTGAATCTGAGTTGCATACATTATCTTATATTACTTATCTTTTTATTTAATTCATTGGCAATGAATCCCCTGTAGCAGCCGACCTTTGCGTTTGCGACCCCATGTTTGATTGCAAAAGCTGTGTCAAAAAATGTTTCTGTACATAAATTAATTTTTTTATCCTTCCTTCTAGGACTACCAATTGGACCTTATTAACACAACAAGAAAGTTGGAGCAGAAACACATGGTTGACTGGATTGTGAATAATGTAGTTAAAAGCATTACTCCTCAACAGGTATGTATCTTTGTTTTTGTTCTCCCCGTGCAGAATTTCATTAGGCAAATTTCTTTTATGTCAAATAATTATTTGCTTATGAATTCTCATTGTTAATGGATATTGCATTAAAAAGCAATAGTTAGTATATGGTGAATAAATAACCTTGAACCTTCCAAGTAGCCGAATATTTTGAACCAGTGGCTTTCAAGCTTTTAGAAATTAGCTTTTGAACTAGACAAACTATAATTTGTTATGTGTAATCTAAACTTTGGAATCTCAAGAATATTTTATTTGTGATAACTTAAAAAAATATGCAATCTGCTTTTGAGCTGAACATGAAAAACAGAAAAGGCTGTTTGGGCCACTTGAAGGGTTAAAAATTCATCAATTCTCTAATCATGCAAATACTTGATATTATTATAGCCTGCATTAGTTGCAGTCAAAAGTACAAATTTGTATTCTAAATTAGTCAAATGTTTGAAAGAAGAATAAGATGTAAATTGACTTGGTTTTTTTTTATATTTTAATTACTCACTAAAAACTGTTTTAACATGATTAATAGTGTTTTCCATTTTTAATTAAAATGCAGAGCATCAATAAAATAAACATGAAGTTTTTTTATTTCTTTTTATGTGCTATCTTGAATTTGATATCATAAAAGCATTATTTCACATCCTTATTATTCTGTTAATGGTCCTGTTTTGATAAGAATTATCAACTTGTTATTGAAATGTTTATTAGCTTGAGTTTAATAAATTTGTTTGTATGAAAAAATTGAATCTCAAATTGCAACTTGAGCTTTTTGTCACCACTTTCACTGTGTTCCACTGCCATTACTTTTTGTGTTAAATAATATTTGAATTTAATTATTTAGGTGTTATATTTAATTCCTTAACCATAGCATCATATATGTGTTTTTATTTTGGTATCTAATTTAAATTTTTAAATTCTTTAAGTAGATAGCAGAAAACTAAAGCTTTGAATTTAAATATAATTATCTTTTTTTTTATAGGAAAAAGAAGCCTTGCAGAAGTGCATAGAAGATTTAAAGATTTTATCAACAAAGGCACATTGAAATACTGCATAGTTTAAAATGTTGTTTCTGATTTCTGACAATTTGAAATTTAGTATGAAATCATCAGTCTCAGAAGGTGATTAAAAATTTACTCCACTGGAATTATTTTTCAATTTATTTCCATCACAATTTTACCATTAAGATTATAGATATTTAATAATACCTACTGTTCTTTGATTATTTTGTACATCAGAAATGTTGAAACCAAATAAAAATGAATTCAGTGAGTATTACGTGTAAATCTACTCTTGTTTTCTTAAGAATTTCTTTCAAAATTTAATTTTTATAAGTTAAATGATAAAATATTCTGTTTCTGTGTAACTATATTGGTTTTTTTAAAGCAAAATTCTAAAAAGGGCTGATTGCTTAAAAAATGTACCATTTTGTATAAATATTACGTTTTACTTGAATGACTATTATATGCAATCTAAATTAAAATTATATTGTATTGAAATAAATCTAAAACTTTTTGGAAGGGCCAATATTTTAGGTGCAAACTTTCTCGCAGAAAGATTGTAAAAATCAATAGTGTGTTGTGCAGTTTATTTAATTGAAAGGATGAGTGGGACAAGGAGTAATTTGAAATTTGTTTACATTTTAATAATTCCATCATCCAGTTGGTACTCTGGTATAACATCAGCACTTAACTGCTAGAGCTGTCTAGCTGCTAGCTGTAAGGATAAACAGTGTTTGAATGCATAAGAAAAAGGCCATTTGAAAGTTAATTTTAAACTCCTGAAAATAACAAATCTGTTGCATAACCCTTTGTTAATAAATCTAATTATATTAATTTATTTCTCCTGAATATAAGGAAAATAATATGATTATCTCTCTGCAGTACATTTAAGTGTTTCTTCAAGGTTCTATAATTTTTGAATAATTCTGTACTCTTTGAAAAAGATACTTTTAAATTTATTTTTCACTTTTAATCTTCGGTTATTTTGTGAAACAAAAATCATCCATGAATATTTCACTGCAGAGAAAAATATGTTAAAGCTTCTCCAGGTTACAGTTTATTTTTAATCAAATTAGTTTTGTTATTCTCTACAAGATGGCTCAATAAAGATGCCATTTGTATGACCTCATATTGTTATACTGCTTTTCACAACTAATTTGAATTACTTACAAAATTTCCAAACACGAAGCATCTTAATGCATTGTGCATGCAAACTGTAAATCAGTGTCATTAACATGTCAGTGACTTACCACAATGTTGAAAAGAGGTTGTTGAACTTAAGGGATGACAAAAACTTGTGTATAAAGTCTTTTTGATGTATATCCCATGTAATTATTTGTTGTTTTTCTTTAAAAGTACAACTTGATTTATTAGATATATTTATACAAAAAGATGGCAAAGTGCTTCATATCATAGGAAGATCAATACCCACACTTTTAAGTTACATAGCACAAACATTTCCAACATTTGTATCTTTTAAAATGTGGATAAAGATAAATCACACTAGACAACATTTTAGGGAAACAGAGGCTCACTGCATCTGGAGCAAAGTGGAGTGTTGCAGAGACAGAAAAATTATTCTCTTTCTAACAACATTTTACTTCCTTACCAGCTCTGTTGTTAACTCTTCTTACTGATATGGCGAAACTAAAGTAAATTTTTGTCTTTGTTTCATCAACTTCTATCTTTTTTTTCTGTGTGTGTGAAATATTTAATGGTTTTCTTTAATTTTGTACAAAGAGTATCATTGGAAAAGTTGAAGTATGTCTGGAAATAGATTAATCCATTTTTACATTAATTTCTATGGAAGTTTTTTTTAATTTTTTTTATTATTATTTATTCTACTAAGCTCAATGCCAATATGATATAAATAAAGCACTTATGAAATTTTTTTTAAAAATCACAAATTTGAAGATCCAATGCACAAAAATGAAAAAATACTGTTAGGAGTTTTAAAAAAAGAAAGTAAGAAAAAGCAATTTGTTTGAGTCAACATCACACTAACCAGATTTCTGTTTGCATGTATAGCTGAATAGGGTTAACTGCAATGAATAAACGAACAAATTAAAATGCAGTTATAAATTCCTACATTGTGTAGAAAAATAAATTTAACTTTAGTTTTAAAAAGCAAATCATTCATATTAGGATAAGAGATCTGGAAACTATTTAGTGAAGTATGAAACACTCCGTAAAAATGTGCAAACAGCTAGATCATTTGCATATTAGTTATAGAGGCACAGACTGCGGTAGTAGCAGATGCTGTTGGGTGAATCAAATGTGTCTAATTCAGAATTGCATTAAAACTTTCTAGGTAATGTGGGCCCAAGATCAGTATAAGGTTTAATTACTTGAAGCTGAAGATCTCACTCACTTTGTCATTGAGAATGAAAAGAGAAAGAATTTTTTTTTAATCAAAAAGTAGAGCATATCTATGCAGAAAAGTCATGGCTAATTTATTAGTCTGGTTGGTGTTTCATTTTTGAAATTCCTGCATGGGAAAAACCTAACCTGGCAGAGTAATTCTATGGGGAAAATAGATTTAGTGTTCAAACAATTCTCAAGAATGAGTAAAACTCTTGATACAAATGTGATTGAACACATCTAGAATATCTCAAATCAACAGATACTGCATGGTCTTAAGTGGCAACACTCTAGAGGACATTTCACAATTGGGGTGGTCCCATCAAATGGTGGGCACAGTTCAGTCTCAAGCCTCGACTTTTGTCTATGATGTCATAGGAACAGACTCGTCTATAATAGTAGTCTTGTTGATTCTGATGATCTTATTGCCAGGATTTATATAGAATCAGAGGCCAGGTAAAAGTTTTTTAACATCTCATCACTATGCTGACAATGTGAAGCCTGCACCATTGTTGGCGGCTGCAATTTCGAACATTTGTGTAATTTGTTCCAGAAATGTTTTTGAAATTCGTCAGTTTTTTTCATTTCCTGCTCTGTCTACAACTATCACCCCCTAGTGCTTTACTTCTTGAGTTACAGTTGAGATTCACGCTAATCTGGGCTTGTTCTGTCAACCCCTTAAAGTATATAAAAAGAGTTTTGAAACACCTTGTATTTTAAATGGAGGTATTTGCAGGCTAGATTGATTTTCTAAAACCAATTTTGCCACACCCCTTCTTTGTCCATGAACATAAAATTATGGTAGTGGAGAAGATTTTATCTTGTATATTTTAAATACAAAGAAGCTTGTAATTAATTTTTGATCAAAGAATGTGCAAATTTCCTTTTTGTGAACAAACCAATCTTGGTGCCTTCCTACTCATTTCTTATTGAAAGAATTTTTAAATGTGCTGATTTGTCAAAGTAAATGCACTAAACAAAGCTAAATTAGTTATATTGGGTTGCATTTCTTTTCATTAACTGCTGAATGTGTTTTTTGCAATTAACAGAATAAAAATTTTTCAAGGAAAATTGGCGTGAAGATGTTTGGACTTCACTTGATTACTACTTTTGCAATTCAAACATTGACAGGCTGCTCTTGTGATGTTTAAATAACTATGAGATTATTTTTCTTATTTTATTAAGAGGGTTGGAACTTGAATAGTGGCAACTATTTATTTACATCTGATGCAAAAGAGATAAATGTTAGCAACTTTTACTGTCCTTCAGTGTAGTCACCAGCATTGTGTACTACCTGTTGCCAGCAATGTGGAAGTTGTAGGATACCTTTAGCAGCAGCTGTTGTATTGATCAGCCATAGCTTGCGCTGCATGCGGCCGAGCATTGTCTTGCAAAATGATGGGTGGGTTCTGCAGAAAGTGCTGCTACTTCTTTCTCAAAGCTGGTCACGGGTTTTGTTCCAAAAATGAGCAATAATAACTGCACATTGAAGGTCTACTGTGGGGGGGACAGTATGTGTTAGGGTAACACCATCACAGTCATGCACGAAAATCACCATAAGTTTCACATTGCTAAGGTTCTGACGAACTTTCGCTCTTCATGGTGACCCGTAATGACGCCATTCGTTCAATTGGTGTTTCAGTTGTGACTCATTCGATTTGGCCCATGTCTCATCCAGAGTAAGAAGAGACAAGACATCTCCTTTGCGCTCGAAGTGGTTATGAGCAGTGTCATATCATAGCCATTTCCGTAAACTCATGCGGAACCCATCGTGATGCAATTTTTCTCATGCCCAGGCGTTCCTTCAGAATGTGAAGCACAGTCGTAGATGCTAATCCTGTCTCTCGGGCCATCTCACGAATCGTATGGCATCGATCACTGTCCAATAACGTGGCAACAGCATACATTTCTTCTTCACTGACACTAGGACGACCTGGCCGACGCATGTCTACCACATTTTGGCATCCCTCGTTGAAGGCTTTTACCCATCTTGCCACTGTTCTGTAAGGCAATGCAGATTCCCTGCAAGCCTCTTGATGACACTGTCTTGCTGTACGACCAATGGCACATTCAATCTTTATCCAACTCCGTTGTTCCTGTTTCGAAAACATAGTGACAACACTACATTATATCGCCAGCTAACACTAGGCTCTGTTCCCGTCAGTACACATGCACGTGATGTGGGAAGGGAAGGGAGAGGCCATTTGCTCTGAAGTAAAGTAGGTATGTAACTAACGTGTGGTATAAGCGACATTATTTGGTTCCATTGTATGGCATCTTAAAGTTCCAACCCTCGTAGTTTTGAATTTAAAATCGTAGATTTAACATCTCCCTTGCTACTGGGGCTCTTTTTAAAGGGATCTCAAAGAAATTGCATTTATTCCTAGAATATCCTTTACGAAGCCTGTGCGATTTATGGATATAATTTTTGTAAGTATTGGATTGAATCCAATTTTTCATTCTAATTCAATCTATCTTATCAAATTTTCTTCTCAATACAATGAGTAGTAAGAGGTGCCCAGGACATACGATTTTCTGGTCCTCTGTAATCGCCAGTGATATAACATAGGTAAATGGCACCTAGGGAATGATCAAGTTTTTGCCCCCTCATCAGATTTGTCTATAAAAGGGACATCACACTAATATTTTTTCTCCAAGGCTCTTGGGGCATCCCTACCATCACTGGTAATAGAGAAGTTGACATTACTGGCAATTAAATCTAACCTTCAACATGAGCTCAAAGGAGTCCATGTGATGTTAAGCAGAAATTAAATGTAACGTCTGACATCCAATTGCATGTTGCTTTGTATAGTTTCCTTTGACCTTCCTATACGGCGTGCAATGGATTCCAAAATTAAAACAAAGTTGTGCATGTCAGCATCAAGTGACTCCATTCACAGTCATGGACTCAGATATCCTGCTACAATTGCATATGCTTTTATCACTCCGTGATATCTGACAATCTGGACCCCAGAAAATAATAGTCTTGCATCGTTGGTGTGGTTCAGTAGTTTGTTTTTGCGGTCTTTTGCCTAGAGGTGCCCTCTCATGTATCTTCCTTGTCATCTGATCTTGATTCAAACCAAAGTTTTATCTTCCAAACAGAGCCTTAAATCTAGAATTTCAATTCAACCATTTATGTGGAATAGAATCTCCTCGTTAGATGATAACGCTAACTTATTTCTAAGTTTTAGGAATCTTTCAGGAGTAGAGCGTAAAAAAAAAAACCCATGAAAATATAGCCAGCCAATGAAGATAAAAAAAAAAAATACATTAGCTAGAATATTTTAGAATGCCAGTGTGTAGTGAGGGGGATTTTTCTAAAATACAAAAATCATGTTGTAAAAAAAATAAGCAACGGTTGAAAAGTATTTCAATCCACTTGAGCTCTGGTGATTCAAGTGAGTCAGTTTTTATTAAAAGCACAAAACTACCGTAGATGGAAACAGTCAAGAGCAGAGATGGGGAACGTGTGGCCTTACCAGTTATTTACAATTTTCATTCAAATATATAATTGTCTGTAAAATAATAATTCCAAAACAGTCTAAGATTCTGTTCGTGCGGTCTTTTGCCTAACTGCCGAAATTTAATGAGGCATTTCAGTGAAAAAGGTTCCCCACCCCTGGTGAAAAGCAAGGGTGTCGAATTCGCCAACAATGAATATCTTTGCGGCCTTACAAATGTGACCATATGTAAGAAAACTTTAGTAGCTCAATTTATTAAAAAAACTAATTATAATAGAAAAGCCATGAGATGTCTGTGACACTGGGCGGAGCTTAAAACAACCCTCGCCCCTTTTATCTGCGTCATTATTTAACGAGCAAATCGGATAACTGTATAAGAATATTACCGCAGCTTTAAATAATGGAAGAAAAACACGCAATTAAGTATTTGTTTAAACAATGAAAACGGTTTGAATTGCGTTGCAACAATGAAAAGTATTGTTGCAAATTATGCCAAAAAGGTTTTAAAAAAAATTATTAAAATTAGAGAAAAAATTGCAAAGGAACTTAATTGATATCATTGAAAGGCTTTTTGTACTTTTAGATGGCGTAGAAATGATTTTTGGAGGTTATTTAGAAAAACGTCAAAATTTCGCTTAATTTTTAATTAATTAAAATTTCGAAAAAAGGGCTCCGAGATGCACATTCCCATCCTCCAAAGTTTATTTGTGCCAAATTTCGTAACTCCAGCCGTGTGCCATGCGAAACGTAGTTATTAGCGAAAATCGATCTCTCTTTTACTTCAAATCATATTCTCAACTCAAAATTTCAAAAATTAATGAAATAAAAAAGTTTTAAATAAAACATGTAGATTCCCGATCCATTAGCTCAATCTGTCATCCGCAATCGAAGTTCCGCTGGCTGAGTGGTTTAGGAAGCGGGCTATCGGGATTTCGAATCCGAGGTTGTATTTGTTCTCTGTTTTTGCTATAGTTTAAAATGAGTTTGACACGGCAAGCTTGTGACAAGTTTGGCGCGTGGTGACTAACTCATTTGCGTAAACTTGCTTCAAGCTTGCACTCTTGCCGTGTCAAATTTGTTGCAAGCTTGCAGATTTGCAGAGCAAGATTGCTAAAACTAAAATTGCTATATGATCTGGGATAATATAACTAAACTAAACTTTGACATTCATTTTGATCATCTTTACAATTTTCAATTAGACTTCAGCACACGGTATAGCTCTATTATGAAGTTCGCAAAACTTCCACCAACCGTTAGGTATTGACCATGATAAATCTAAAACCAAATCTGATTAGTTATCGCTTTAAAAAATTTCAGCTTGGCAGTCATATCGTGTTTCTAAGTCTAACCCAATTTTTGGCGCCTTTCAGAACAGAAGTCTTACATTTTTTGTTTTGTGATTTACATTTACTTTTTAATATGAATGCAACATTTTGGCTTATAAAATGCCAGTCTATTTTTCTCATTTTATTGATGACTGCTTCAAAACTATGAAAGGTTTCGCAGTGTCCGTTCTACACAAACTCAAGATCATGGGCACAATCTACTTGATAGTATCCACAACTGAAGACTGTATGGAGTACCTGGAGTATGGCATTCCCAAGATAGCAATTTTAGTTTGCAGCAAGCTTGCACTGCAAATCTGCAAGCTTGCAGGAAGGTTGACACGACAAGAGTGCAAGCTTGAAATAAGCTTGCAGAAGCGACGAAGTCACCACGCGACGAACTTGCAGCAAGCTTGCCACGTCAAACCGAGGCCGTGCTCAAAAAGTAAAGGTCAAACTCATTGTAAACAGAGTACGAAAAAAATATCGGATTATAACTCGCGACCTAGCGCTTGCTAGCAAGACGGTCTAAACCACTCAGCCAGATAGACTGCGAGTGGAGAAGATAGATTGTGCTAATAGATCGCGCATACGATTTATTCTATACTCTTTTCTTGATTTCATTAATTTTTTAAATTTTGTGTTGAGAACATGATTTCAAATCAAAGAGAGAGCAATTTTCGCTAATAACTACGTTTTGCTAGTAGAATAAATTATGAAATTAGGTTTCAAAAGTAATTACTTTTAAAATGGGACAAAATGTAAGTTATTAATTTTCAACAAACATTGACTGTTTTTTAGGTTTAATTTTGTTTATAAACGTTAAAATTTCAACATTAAGAAAAAGGCGATATAGTTTTCTTTAAAGTGCGAGTTCTATATTTAGTAAAAAGATGGAAAATGTTTCAAAAAATGTTAATAAAAAATTTAGTTTTTTCACAAATTATCATTGATTTATTGAATTAATAAAAAGAAGGACGGTCTGGGAGATGCTTTTTAAAATCGGATGTTTTTTTTAAACAGAGACAAAGATAAATTATCTCTTTGTGTCTGCTATAATCTTTGCATCAAGCTTGTTTTGCAAACTCAAAGCAAGCTTGCATTGCAAGGAGAGGTGGCGTTAGTTGTCACGGTGAACTTGTAGCAAACTCGTTTTGCAAGGGAGGGTGGCGATTCTGCATTGTTAGTTTGCCACAAGTTCGCTTCAAGCTAGACAAGTCAAATTTGCCATGACAATTTAATATCAAGTAAAAATCAGACTTTTTGTACGCGCTATCTGGGTCTTGAATAAGGAGTCTATTCTGGTACCCCCGGTTGGGTTCTATCGTTAACGTGCGGAACCCAACTCAACTCCCAACCCAACCGGGGGTACCATAATAGACTCCTATATAAGCCATTTTTATCAATCGCTAGCGAGTTGTACTTTCTGAAGCTCCGATCAGTTGTGTCTCAATCAACCGACACTGTTTCGAAATGCCAGCCGCAAATCAGATATGATGATCCTGCGTGAAGACAAGACAGATGTGCTACGCGTAATTATAGCTGAAAGTTTTCACAGAATTATTCTTTGCGGTTATGTCTTTAGTACAAATAAATTTACTTCAATCTGAAGTAGGCTCTAGTGCGACAAATATATGGACGAGTATTTTTGTTTTGTTTACTTATATTAACTATCACTTTATTTGCTTTTGCAATACTTTTGGACTTCCGCTTTGAAAATTCCATTGACTTAGCATGACACCGAATTACGTAGTTAAGGCATTTTAAGTATGAACAAAACAGAAAACTCGTCCATAGCAAATTTATAAAGCCTCAGTTTTATAGCGATTTCTTCTTCCGTAATCGCAATCGCTATATTTTGAAATTTTTCTCAAGAAACCCGAATCTCGTTAATTTGAGTGATAAATTGACGAGATCCATTGCCGGCTGACTGCAACTGTGAGTTCTCAGGAACTTCGCCTCGTTGACAGACGAAATAAGATTTTATTTTAGTTTCGAATTCACAATCATACTATTAAAGACTTGAATTAACTTTTAAAATATGTGTATGGTTTGTTAAATATTTGCCATACACCTCATTCCATCTTAGATTATTCATATTGAATTTAGTTTTTTTTTGTTGTTTCATAACAAATATCACAATATGGTTGATGATGGCACAAGAAAAACTTTAAGTAAAATACCTCTCTTAAAAACAAAGGCAGGTCCTCGTGATAAAGAATTGTGGCCAATTCGTTTGAAAGAAGAATATCAAGCTTTAATTCAGGTATTTCTATTTTATATGTTTGCTATAATTTCATTTTTATTTCTGTCTTTGAAAATTAGATTATAGCTGCGTGATTGATTAGTATGACGTTGTACCATATAAATGACCTCGTATGTTCCAGATATTACCCATGATGTTTTGTTGAGTAATTGTTATATATTTTTTCAGTATGTTCAAAATAATAAAGATAGCGACAATGATTGGTTTCGTCTGGAGTCCAATAAGGATGGAACTCAGTGGTTTGGAAAGTGTTGGTATATTCATGAACTTATGAAATATGAATTTGCTATAGAATTCGACGTAAGTGTTTCCACTATTATTTTGAAATTTGCTCTTTTATCTTTTACTCTGATTTTAATAGTCTTGTTTAATATTTTTGTTCTATGAAAAAGTGCCTTTCCATTAGCTTCACATCAAGTTGAAGTGCAAATGTTGATGTAAAATTTCATTTTCTTCCTGTGTGTGTAGCAGCCATTAAAATTTTCCAATTAGCAGGATTTGACAAATCTCATAAAAACAGAATTTTATATTTAGGAGATATAAGTTGACCAAACTTGACAAATTTGGTTTACATTTTAAATGTTATGCCAGTTGAAAAATGCTGCATATTTTGGTTCCTGTATCTTATAATTATTCTTTAGGAAAATTTTGCAGTATAATTGAAAGTTCTGTTCTTTACAGCCTGTTTATTGTAATGCCTAACACAGACAGAACTTTTATACTTTAATTATAATATGAGGATACTTCATTGTCAGTGGCATAGCAAAGGATATTGATTCCTCTTGTGCCATTCTTAAATACCTGCAGGAAGTATGTATGTATATGGAGCTAATGTACGAAATATAAAAGTTCCTCCGATCTCACTGAAGCCGTACCGAATTTTGTGAACATAGTCCACTCAGCACAAATACAGTCAACTCTTTCTCCAGTACCACTGAAATGTTCGTGTAGGTCTGAGTTAAAGGACAAGCTACAGGAAGACAAAATATCTGTTTTTCTTTCATGTTTTTTTTTAAGCCAAATGTTAGCAAGGGTGACAAAATGTCCTAGGCTTCATTTATACTTGCTACATCACTGTTATGTAGTCAAGGGGGGCACCAGTGTGTGGTCCAGGTCCCCCCATTGGAATAAATTTTTGTACCCCATTCATGCAGCAGGCTATTCAACTAGTAGATAAAGATCTGGCAAAAATTTCAGAGGATCATCATTATGCCTCTCCCTGCCCATCCCCTTCCTTTCTGTCAGACTCGAATGCCACTAATATATGTAATACTTCAGACTTCTCTGTTTTATTTAAATTGAATCTGTGAGACAGTAGAAACATCTCTAGGACAGGCTGTTTTTGCTTTAATTTCATATTCTTAAGAAATCAGTTGTTGGGCAGTAATGTGTATACTTTGCATTTGAATATAAAATATTTTCAGTGCTCAAACATAATACATATTTCTGAATACGAAATTTTTGGACCTTTGGTGCTTTTTTAAAAAAATGTATAAACTTGATTGCTCTTTTATATTAGTTTTAAACTTTGCAGATTCCAGTGACTTACCCAACAACAGCTCCAGAAATAGCTTTACCAGAATTAGATGGGAAAACTGCTAAAATGTATCGGTAAGGATTTTGCAACCATTTGTGACATAATATTTGCAAAAAATCTGTTCACATAATATTTGCAAAATTTGGATGCAATTTTGAGAACTAACTAAAATGAAATGTAATTGCATTCTGATATCATACTTTTACAGAACATATGTTTTTCAAATATTGTTTAACTATATCTAGTACATTTGTCCCAAACTTATTTCATTTTAAACCTTTTTCTATATAATTTAATCTTAAAGTAAGGAATCTTGACATCAGTGTAAACAAACATTTCTCGAAACATATTCTTTTATAAAAATGAAAAATTTGGTAGAATAAAATATATTTCCACATTGTCTTGCATATAAATTTATCGTTTTAAGCTTAAGAAGATATTATTAAGCATTTTATATTTTATTGGTGCTGCAAAGTTTAAATTAAAAAAGTGTATAATTCTTGGAGTGTTATATATTTACAGTACAACGTCGCAAATCCGGAATCGTCGGGTCTTCGGCAATTCCGGATTTGGGATAATTCCGGATCTTGGATCATTTCCATATTAAGAAGTGATTTTAACATCATAAAACACATAATTCAATTAAAAATTTTTTAAAAACTTATTTATTACTTGTTTTCTTTGATTTATAAACGTAATTAATATTATTTCTTATTAATTTTAACATTTTTACAAAACATTTCATTTAAAGTGAGTTGCTTCATTAGTTTTGGTTTTTGATTCAGTAACTTCTCTTTTATTTTATGCATCGCCAATATGTCCGACTCCGAAATAAAGTCTCTTTGCTCAAGTCCTTTTATTGCGGTGTTCAACACTTCCACTAAGCTGTCAATTGGCATTTTATCTTCCGCTTGTGTTTCTTCTTCGCTCTCCTCGCTATCGGATACTGAAGTGTTGAAGTTCATCAACACCATACTGCATATTTCAGCATAGGTGGACTGACACACTGTCGGGGCTTTATCGTTTAATGCAGTACTTCAAAGGCGTCATCTTCGGCAATTTCTTGTCCTCTTGACTTGACGTACTCGTCTTAGTCCATACTCTTCGCATAATTTTGCAACAGCTGTGCCACTTTCCAACTTTTTGATCACGTCGACTTTGTCCTTGATCGATAGAGTCACGTGTTTTCTTTTTGTTCCGCTGGCTACAGTAGAACTCAAAGCACGCTTCGGCATATTGATAATGAAAGATATAAACCAGAAGATATTTAATAATAAAAATTAAAAAGTTAAATAAAATGTTGGAATCATTCATCAAGCAAAATATATCAACTCGGATAAGAGAAGTTCAACATTCGCGAGGGCTAGTTCGGAATTAAAGACAACCGCATCCATTCGTTCTGGGCAAATCCTGTGCGAGCCAGAAGGGGAGGAAGTTGCACGCACATCTTATTTGTTAACATTTCTTATATTCTGGACTAGTTCATTTTGCGTGCTAGAGAGGGGAAGGAGGAAGGTATTGTAACTCCGCAATTTGTTACAATAGCCCCCCCCCCCGCACGATACCTTCATCGCACATCGTTGTACATGTGGTTAAATCCTTTCCCTCCCCAGATAGTTACGACCAGTTTCTGTTGATTCTGGGCGCCAATTTGTTAGATAAAAGTTAGGATTGTGTTTTTTTTTTATTTAGGGGAAGGGTTCACGGAATGTAAAAGGTCCGGATTTTGGATCATTCCGGATTTTGGACGTCCGGATTTGAGACGTTGTACTGTATAAGATTTAGTGATTTCATTGTACATAGTAAAAGGGTTATTTTTATATTTTTTTTGATAATCTTTGTCAGTAGACACATAAGAAAAATGTTTTTTTTTTTTAATTATGTACTTAATTTTGTTCCATTATCAGTCATTGCTTACTGAAAAATTTGTTTTTCAGAGGAGGCAAAATCTGCTTGACTGACCATTTTAAACCACTCTGGGCACGTAACGTTCCTAAATTTGGAATAGCTCATGCCATGGCCTTAGGAGTAAGTGTACTGATTTATTTATATTTACTAGCTTCAGAATTCACAAAAAGCTTAAGCAAGTTAATTACAATGTTCTCTATATATTTTGTCATTGATTTTTAAGTTTAAATGTATTTACAATCGGTAATTAAGACAGTACAATAGCCTTTTCTTCAGTTTAATGTTAATTTTTTATAGAGTTTTTGTTCTTGCATAATTTTGTATATAATTTTATACATGTACTTCATTTCTTTTTAGTTTTTGTATAATAACCTCCTAACTGAGTCTATGTTTTAGAATACTTCCAATCTAGTTTATGGAAGCTGTACTGTTTTTTTTTAAATTAGTTTTTAAAAATAGAATTTTAAGAGACTAATTTAGTTTCTATGTATTCTTTTTGCCATATGAGCTAGATATATTCAATTTTTTTCTTTTACTGGCACACTCTGCTTGTCAAATGGAATATTTTGTATGTTATGTGCTGCCATCTAGTGGAAGAGTTGAAAATCAGTGTGTTATAAATAATGCTGCAATTTTGTCTTTCTCTAAATGATTTTATTCCTAAGAAAAGTTATTTAAATAAATGAAATAAAATCATGTTTGGTACAGAAAATCAATATCATTTTCTGCAACAGTTTTAAAAGTAAATATGATTTCTGTTTTTAAAAATATTATCTTAAATAAAGTACAAATAATTTCTATTTTCATCAGTGTCTGGAATGTTCATTTAAACTGCTCAAAAACAATGTGCTTTATGTATGTGTTTTATTTTAAAAACTCTAAGTAAAAAAATAATTTTTTTAGATAAAGGTTAGAAAAACAAAATTAAAAACAATTCTGAATTAATGGTGTCAAGACTAGTTATTGATGCTTCTTGGATTAGTAACTGAATGAACACTTATGAACTCTATTTTATTCAGTTTATTATAACATTAAAAATGTGTCAATATTTTTCATATTTTATAAGAAGAATGATTGTAAATATGAAAGAATGAGCAAATCGATTACCTTATGAATAATTGTGTTGCTGTGTGATCATTTTAATTTGTAAATTTGATCTGAATTTAAATTCTTCCTAATAATAAAAATTTCTTTCTAATTTTAGCTGGGTCCCTGGTTGGCTGTTGAAATTCCTGATTTAATTCAGAAGGGTATTGTGGTCCATAAAGAAGGCTCAACTACTTGATATATCAAAATCTTTATGTTAAATGTTGAAATGTCTAAAAATGAATTGGTTATTTTAATAAAATATTTAAACTGAAATGTTACTCTATTGTATGACTTTTTTTATGAAACAATTCTCATATGTTTGAAAAATTTACCAAAACATACAATTTTTACTTGAATATTAACTACTGACTTTTTTTCACTCTAGTTGAGAATTTTATAACCACAGTATACTTTTTCCAGAGAAGCATGTAGTCTATTATAACAATTTTGAATTTTTTTCACTTTGCAAATGATTCCCACTCATCCTCTGTGTGATTCATCCTTTAGATTTTGGAGACAATTCTAAAGAGATCAATTATGCCTTATATTCTTGGGAGTAAAATTTACGGTAAACTTACTTTTCTGAAATCATAATTACGAATTTCCACTTTTGATTGATTTACATGATAAAAGAAATATTAATTGGTTTTGATATTATTCATGCTGCCTGCAATAATTTTTAAAGAAATTTTTTAGAAATACTGCAAGATCATTTTCATTTGATTTCACTCGTACTGGAAGATCACATAGCACGGCAGGCAGTTACTTTGAATTATACCTTTTAATTGTATTTAAATATAATGCACCATGTTTTGATTAAGACTGATTTCTGTAAGATTCCTATCTGTCAAAAAGTCATAAATTAAAAATTTTGAATGTCAGATATGTTAGAAATGAGTGTAGGATTGTCTGTTAAATTGTTACATGCAAGTGTGTGCATTTGTTTCATAAAAATTCAGTTTTAATTTTCATTTTATTTCATCTTCCTTGCATACAAAGGTAGCATGTTGTCTAGTTGAAAGTTAGTATGTCTAGTTGAACTGGCATGTTCTCTGTGTTGTGAACACTTCTTTCACAAATGGTATTATGTAACCAGAGGTTTTATATGTATGCATTGATTTATGGACTACCCGAGATGTATTTCACCATTTCTGTTGGAATTTTAATTATTAAATAAAATTTATTTAAATATTTTTTAATTTTAAATGTTTATAAATAATTTT
The DNA here is from genome assembly GCA_013235015.1 of Araneus ventricosus. Taxonomy (NCBI): domain Eukaryota; kingdom Metazoa; phylum Arthropoda; class Arachnida; order Araneae; family Araneidae; genus Araneus; species Araneus ventricosus. The sequence continues at coordinate 74,576 of BGPR01004301.1, read as the reverse complement.
TTTAATTTTAAAGGTTTATAAATTATTTTTTTTAGTTTTAAATGTTTATAAATTAATTTTTTAAAATTTTAAATGATTATAAATTAATATTTAAATGTTAGAAATTTTGTATTTCATTTGATGGACTCTCTCCTCAAATTTGCAATACCTCATAGCGGCTTAGTGAAGGTAACAAGCACCCAGGGGCATAATATGATTTTTTTGCCCTCAGTTACATAGCCAGAGAATATTAGTTTCTCACTCTTTCATCATATTTTGGCTTTTAAAAGTGATATAATTATTTTTTCCCTCTGGTGCCTTCTAACACTTATACCAAGACTTTTAATCACCCTGCCACAATTCATTACACCACTGATAAAATTCTTGACATCAAAAATTATGCCCGTTTCACATGATATTTTGCAAAACTGACTGATTTTGCTCAGTGGAGTTGTAAGTCGCAAAATAGAATACAATCTCCCAAGTATTGTATAAAATTAAGTTAAATCTTGTTTCTGCTTTTATAAAAACAAAAGCCATTTTTGGCAACCAAATATTTTTATTTACTGGGACATTCGATGTGTTTAATTTCAGTTATACCTCTTATGCATAATAATCGTGGTTCCCTTAACAAAGTAGTTTTAAATTGAGATAGAAATATGCATTTTGTGCCTCTGTTATGGAATCAAATTGCATAACATCAGAGTCTAATAAAAAATGTAACTGTTTGCATAATCTAACATCCAATTGGATGCTGCCTTATGCTGTAAACTTCACTTTCTTATTTCTTCTTCAAAACGCAGTGGATTTTAAAATTAAATTGCTGCAGTGCAGTTTGCATATGTCATATGAGCATGTCCAACAGCAAGTTAGCTAGATTGAAACATGCCAATAAAAATAAAATAACCAGATCTGATGTATTTCCTAATATACTTAATATCTCAGTGAACTTTGACTAGAGATTCAAAAAAAAAAAAAAAAAAAAGGAAATAAAATCAAAGTAAAAATTCATTGCTACATTGCCGAAAAACATTCAAAAGATAATTTTTGAATTTTAAGATGGTGTAAAAATCATTTTTGTACAATAATATTTTTTAATGTTATCATGAAAAAACAGCAAGATTTTACTTAATTTTTAATTAAAATTTTAAGAAACTTACACTGAGATGCACATTCCTATCCCCAAAGTATGTTTGTACCAAATTTGATTGCTCTATGTCCAATAGTCTACCCTGTAGAGTGCCAGCAGCCCTTCACTTTTAATATTAGTAGAGATAAAAGGCCTGTCCTATCATACAAATGGCAGTTTAAAACAAAAGAGGACTGTATTATTCTGCAATAGTAACAGTCGAAACAATTTTTTTCTTTTAAATAGTATTTTATGATTTGTTGTTCTCTGGTATATTGTTACAATAAAAGTTTAAATGTATTGTCTTCTGTATTTTAGAGGGTCCTATGTTCACCCAACCGGTTCAGTCGCTGTAATAGCGTCAGGCACGGGAACATAGGGCGGCGTTCTGTATTTTAGAGGAACAATGCGTTTTTAAACCGAAAATGTCGATTCTGTTGCAGTATTGTTAAATAACTGAACATTTTTAAAGCTTGAATCAACTCGTAGCGGTGGGTTTGGTTGTGGGTGCTTTTGAAAAGTTATTTTTACTATAGAAAAATATCTTTTCAAAGTAAAAAATGGGTGTCATGGAACCTTGCTCCCTTCTGCCCTTTTCTGTGCTATTTACAAGTTATTTGGATGCATGATTAGAGTTCATGCTTTATTTTTCCTTTCATCCTCATGTTTAAATCTACGATAAGCAACGATTGAACAAAAAGAAAATCTGATGCTAAGTATCGATGAATTTTGAATTACAAAATACATAAGTTGATGCTGCCACTTCTACTAGAGAGGCACTAGAGTAACTCACTAAAGAAGGAACCGATTCTGGTTCCACTGTGGATGAAGCTGCAAATCCTCCTCAAACTGAACCATATGTATCTACGGTGCAGTTGTATAGATTTTAACAATACGAGGCTACAGGCACAAAGTTGTTTTCTACCGTAAATTTTCCGTTGGCTTAGCATTGAAATATACTTCGAATAGATTTTGTATCTTCCCCCTCCAGGGTCTCGAGGCACGAGGCGAGGGCCTTTGCGAAAAACTGTCATTGCTACTGTGCTATCCCTTCGAGTATGTAACGTTCGAAGATCACTTGCTCATCTTGTTGCAATTGAACAAGATGGTATTTCTACCCTTGCTAGCGTACAGACTTAACCGTTTTGGCGTCATTAATATTAATCTCAAAGATTTGCCGGGGGACAATCCCATCACAATCTGTTTTTATTTCTTGCTGATATTCGTGCAGATAATCTTATTTAAAGGGTTTTTTTTTTCTTTCTTACATGTTTTTAATATATATAATAGTGTCTTCAATATATACAATGTGTCTGGCGCAGCATAGCCAAAGATGGCTCTTGCGCCATTAAACACAAACCAAACTACCCATGCTAACGAGGCCTGGAGACACCATTCATTGATTAACATTAATTAACAGCCATAAAAAAGATCAACGAAGTTTCTACAATAGCAATATGTCAAAAGTATAAATTGAAATTTTCTGATTATTCATATCAGTCAATTTTATTTTACAAGACAATTCTCCTTAAGAAGAGCAGAAAAAAGCCTTTGCAAGCACGAGACAGAAATGAAGCCACGAACACTGCTTGCTTGAAACACTTGTATAATATTGTTTATTTATTTTTGTTGTTTATATTTGTATATTTTCACTCTGACGCCTTTTTATATTTTAAATATTTATGTTGATTTTTTTCCTAATAATGGACAATTTCATTCCGGATTTGACTTTATGACAGTATGTGATTTGTGACTTGAGGCATTCGTGTGTGGAATTATGTTCATGGAACTTTGAGAAGACTTTGTCAAAAACTTCGACTGCCGAGACATGCATTGGAACATCTGGATCCAAACATTGTTATTGGACTATATCTTATTTTGGACTTTTTATCAATATGCGCATTCACTAGCATTTAATTCTATTTGATCCCTCAAAATAAAACAGATTCTCTTATTGTGTTTATTTTGTTCGCTATTTTATAGTTAAGTGGATTATCATATGACTATAGAGTTTATAGTGTTTGTCATTTTAAGTGATTATAATGTACCAATTTTCATAGTAATACGTTAATATTAGTGAACAGGAGGACTGCGACGTTTAAATTAATTTCATGTGGAAAAATATAATCAAATCTCTCAAAGATTAATGTCAAATTTATTGCTATGTAATTTAAGCTGAATTCAAATACAAAAATAATTTATTAAAAACGAATAATAAAATATGATACTCGAGCTGAATAATGGGACTCATAAGTTAGGCAGTGGTTCCTAAGATGTGTGCCACGGCACCCTAGGAAGTCTCGACTTCTTTACAAGAGTACAGTAAGATGTTATAAAATTTTCATAATTTTAAATTTTTACCTAACCTATAACTATCTTTAACTATTTTGCAAAAATTACGTATTTGAGTTTTATAGAGAGCGCCTTGGAAAATTTTGGATGCAGCTAGGACGCGGAGAATCGAAAAAAGTTTGCCAAACACCGAAAACAAAATCATCGTATAAGCGAGCGTTATTGCGATTACGTTTTTGAAAAATGTCCGAAAATAAAAGCGATTGATAAAGCATTGAATCCATTAATTCAATCCGTTATTTATAACCGTTTTTTTTTTTCTTTCTGTTATATAATTTCAACGAAAATCTCGTTCGCATTCGTCGAAACAATCAAAACGCCAACCATTAATACTTGCTCGTCTTATGTAATGTGATTACCTAAATAATTAGTGATGTGTCGGAGCTTTGTAGGATTTATGTTGATTTCATTACAAAAATTTAAGACAATTTCTCGGGAATTACTACAAAACTATCCCAGAAGTGAATATGTTAAATAGTGAAGGGCTTAATAACCATATTATTGATAATTTTCTTCTATAAACGATTATCGAAAGATCTCAACCGGTTTTCAAACAGTTAATCCGAACATCTGGAACGAACTGAAGACTTGTCGAATAACTCGAGGCAAAGCCTTAGTTAAGGCGCCCTAAATTGTCCTGTCAATTCCTTTCCGGTAACACTAAGGCCCGCTGCACACTAGCCGATTTGTGTCGTTGAAGCTATAAAAATAACAATAGAAACCCACATGCCCCTGTGGAGACACACAGGGGGAATGGGAGTTACTATCGTTATTTTTATGGCTTCAACGACACAAATCGGCTAGTGTGGACCGGGACTAAGATCCTGGAGGTTAAGGACCTCCGAGGGGGGGGGGACTAATAAAATCCTGGAGTTAGAATCCGCCTATCCTCCCTTACCACAGAGCAAGCTGCAACCATTGACTCAAATAAAGCTTCTGCTGTGTTTATAACAACAGCTAGATGAGCGTTGCACGAGTGGTTAAAGTAACGATTTACTTAATAGTTTGATGGTTAAATTGTGCTTGAAATGCTCGAAAGGTTGTGTAGCAGTGCTAATTTTCGGCATTCTTAAAAGCATAAGCTGTAACGATGAAAATTGTTGTCAAGTCTTGACAAGTTCTGGTTATGATTATTCTTTGCTGTAGTTATGAAATGTAATTATTTTTTATTTGAAAGGGACGAAGAAATTAAGAGGAACTAGTAGATGCATGTGATTCAAGTTTTCGCACTTCATATGACATTTTACGCTAATATAAATACATAAAAGTTGATGATGAATAAATGGAAACCGCTGACAAGAGAAGCTTAGTGTACAGAACACTTTCGCATGTAAATAACTCAAATTTAAATTTCCCTTCCAAGAGAATCCCTTTTCTAGTAAAGTAACGCTACAGTTATAATAAGGATTATTCTTTGTTTCTGCAACATTATTTGCTTATAACGAGGAAAAATATTAGTTTTTAAAAAAATGAATCTTTAAAGAAAAAAAGAAAATAACATAAAATATTTGGTTTAGAAGTCTGCTGAATACGTATTGAAAACAACTAAATTTTTTTTTTTGTCGTAAATGAATATATTTTTTGGCCTCTGGTAGAAATGTCCGTATGAAATGAAAATTTAGTCCGGCTTATTGTATGTTTACTAAGGATTTATATCCTATAAAACAATAAAGATTTAGTAAAACAATTGCGTGCTTCTGTTTCGTCTTTTATAACTCTGCAATCGGGGTAAAACCGGGTACTAGGGATACCCGACATAAGAGGATTTTCTTTGATTTGAGATAGTTGATAGTTTGCGAGGGCCGTTCCTTTTAGACCTTTGATCCATGATCTGATGGAAAGCATTTCAATTTATTCCGATTTCCAATATTTTCTTTTTTTGTGATAATTTCAAACAATACAAAGAATTATTTTAGTCAAAATTTTAAAAAGAATTGGAATTTATTTATTCCATTATTTCCTAGCTGGTAAATAAACGATTTTTATTCATTTTTTCTCATATAGAACTTAAAATGCATGAAAATTAAAAATCTTTTGCTCGAAGTCTTTGCAATCGTTTGGTCTTGTTTAAAGCATTGTCATTTCGACTCGACTGAGTTCGTCTCCTAGTTAGTTTGAATTTTAAAGAAGAAAGAATTACTTAGAATACATTTTCTTCTTGAGCTTTTGGATTGGATTATTTTTCTTCTTATGCTTTTGGATTTGGATAATTAAAATAGTAGGAGAACCAAGTAAGTCTATTACGTTCTTCCAATTTCTTGTTTTGTACAACATTTGTTAGATTCTTACATTTAATTTAGTCGCTATTCTGTTCTATTGTAATTTCCAAACGAGCAGTGTTTCAATGCGCTAGTGACATTACTAGGTTCCCTGTTTCATTCCTACAGCTTTTATCACTAATTTAGATAGGAATTTTGGAAATATTTTTAAATTGATTGTCTTTATTCTTGAATTGTCAACTACGGTAACTATTATTAAATATTAAAAAATTGTCTTTATTCTTAAATTATTAACTATTGTAATTATTGTTAATTTAAAAAATATTTTTCTTAAATTGTCAACGATTATAACTATTGTTAAATCTTATTGTTTTATTGTTAAATTGTCTCATAAAATAAAATGTTATGTTACTTTTCCACTGAAAATCTAGTTTCCCCTAATTTACCATAGCGTTAACATGTGACCCCGGTTTTTCCCCACTAGTGGGTTTGACTTTTTCTACAAACAATTCATTAGTAGGAAAAAGCAGTAAAATTATAACTTTTCCTAAAAAATATATTGTACTCTGATAAATAATGAATATTTTAGTAAAATTTGACAAGCTTTATGTCGAATAGTTTAGCTCCAACAGGTCTTCGAACTTTAGGTACCTGGTTTTACCCCACTTTCCCTTATACCTGTTTAAAAAACTTCTGTGGCGCGAGCATAGTCCAAACTGGCTCTTGCACGTAAAGCACTGTCAACTGACTGCAGTTCAAAATTACGAGGTCCATTCCAAAATAGTTCTCGTCTTGCTTCAAAACGGGACGTTAATATAAATGAACTAAACGAAACCGTAAAGCACAACCTATCAAAGAACAAGTGATGAATTGATATCGAAGAGCATTTTAGAGTACTGTTTCATCCTAGTTATCAATTCATGACTAAAGAATATAATGTAAATATAAGTCAGAGGGCATCTATAGATATTAATACACGTTAATTTTTCACAAAACGTAATGAAATATAGTTACGGTGCAAAATTACTAATGCATTAAAAAATATCCACAACTTTTCAGCCAAGCCATTCAACTTCGTTTCTATTTCGAATCAAATAATTCTGAAAGCGGTTAAACAACATTACTCGGGGATTCTTTGACTCTCAAAGTTTTCCTCTCATTTCCAAAACACTCCACCAGAATTCGGGAAAAGTTCCACTCTCTGTTTCTAATTGGAAACTCCAACACAGTTAGTTTATCGCCCAGAACTGTATAACAACACCCCTGAATACGAATTACTCGCTGGCAAAGCGAAAGCGAGGAAAGCCAACCTTCAAACGTGTTGATATCTTTCTCCTTGTCTTTCTGGCAAACTTCTCTTTGAAGGCGAAGCGGTACCCATTTTCTCCATAAAATGGAAATAACCTCGGGCCTTCGCTAAGTTCGTTACCGTCAACGCTGTTCGTAATTTATTCAAATGCATTCGACCCTGTCTCGCAAAGGACTCCCTACCTCGCACCTCATTATCATTAAGTCGAAAATGTTTGGCAACAGTGTACAGAGTGTTTCCCGGCATGCAAACGTTTTAGCTTGGAATGTTGGAATATTCGATCGCGATGGCTTCCGATGGGAGACAGTTGCCGTTTGATCTCGCTGCTGTCTTGTCTCGCGGACTGGAAGGAGGACCTTTGATCTAGTGGATCCCAAAGGTTGGTTGGAAGACCGCTTTTGAAAGGGAAATTGACTGATGTTGGAACCGGAGTTGTTAGGCTTTGTTACACAGCTGCAACTGCTAAGTTGTTGGATCAGTATTTATTGCAGCCCATGAAATTTGGATGCAGTGTTTTTAGACATTCATGAAGCTTTAGGGGTTTATATCTTTGACAGGAAATTTCTGTTATTTAGTGGTAGATCATGACTTCTTAAAGTTTTCGATTTGACAAACCCTTTTCGGTTGAAGTACAATTCTGTGGCCTTAACTATACTTAATAGATTTTTTTGGGTAAGGTCAGAAAATGAATTAACCCTATCTGAATAGCATTATCTTATTCGCATACCAAAACATGTCTGTCTCTTACATTGAATTACAAAATTTTTGATATTTAAATCTGTAATTAAGTCACATTAGCACCTGATCTTAAAGACAAAAATTGCTTGGACAATCTTAAGTATCTGAGGTGTTCTTTATGTTCTTATATGGATTGAAAAACAATGAATGTCCCAACTATGAAATGTCATCAAATTAGGATTCCTAAATAAATTCGTACATCAAGGGGTTAATTAATGCACAAAACTTTCTAGCATATTTAAAAACTTCTACATTTTGAATAGCTATTACATAACCAATTAATAACGCACAATAAGGTTTCATAATTCAAACTAATTAATGCATTAGAATTAAAATATTTATTAATCTGTTGACGTCCTATTTTGACGGAAATCTGTTGAAAACATGGGGGGGGGGCACTGGATTACCCCTCATCTGCCTTCACTTTCGTTGGATTCTTTGAAACAACTGTGAAGTATAATATTTATAGCTCAATATCAGCTACAATCGACGAGTTGAGAGAGGCCATTAGCAAAAAATGCGCCTAAACTCAAATATATATGCGCTTAGCATCATTTGCAGTTCCATCGGTGCAGTGCCTGGACAAGAACGGACAAAATTTTGACTGCTCCCTCTAATTGACAGGATTCTCTAGTTGCCTTAATTAATTTGATTTATAAATTCGTGATGAATGTATGTTATTATTTCCTCATGTAATAGTTATTCAAAGTGTGTATAGTCAATATTGTAACGTCAAGACCGATGGTCGCTGTTCATGGCTGAGCAAGTTGGAGACAAATGCAGACAAATTGTTGTCGTTCAGAAATTTATTTACAGCTCAATCACATTTATGTAAATTTTACAATATTCATTTTCTTGGTTATTAAAGTTATATACATCATTAATAAAATTGAAATACCCTCGATGGGAGGTACTGTACTCTGGTAGAGAATTTAGAGAACGTGCGTAACAGGACTGGGTTTGGAACAGTTCCAAGTGAACTTGCTTGAGGTATCTCCTCATTAATTAACTAGAGACTAACTAGCCTGCAGTCTGCTGAAAAAATTCAGTACGGTTTCCGGAGTTCCACGTGAACTCCCGCAAGATCAGGCCCGAAGTCCGGGTCTGTCCACAAAACACAAAAAATTCACAATCCCTCTTAGGATAACTGCAAGTCCTTATCCGAAAATCCTCACGAGACCTCTCTGGTTCCTGTCCCCAGAGCAGCAGAAAACGATCTCCTCTTCCAAAAACCAAACTCGCCTTTTTTTTTTATCTCGCCAAAGATATGTTCATGAGGCAAATGACATTCGATTCACAAACTTCAAAAGTTCCCGACCATCATCCCTATTTCGCTATTGCTATTCCCACCAAGGCAAATTTTGCTCTCTCGTCTCTCAAAAGTTCACCTTTTGTATTCGCCTAAGAATGCGGCATTGTCCAGTCCCAGACACGTTGGCGACTCTGTCAATCCACGCTTTTGTTAAAAAACACTGCGGTCGCGGCTGGTCTCTGATCAAGTCAGATATTGTTCTTTTCCTGACATGTTAGCTCCTGTTAAACAGTGTTGCATCTGATCACACCTGAAATCCTAAAATAGTTTCTAGGCAATTTTGCTACAATATACATTCGTTTTTGGAACACCCTATATTAACTTGAAAAGTTTTAATGAATTATTTCGAATAAAATAGCCTTCTGAAATGTTTTTGCTTTTTAACCGTTTGACAGGGACAGATTATTAAATAGGCAAAGTTGGTAACTGCCTATAAGCCCCTCGACTTTAGGGGACCCCGAGATTTTATATTTTTTCTGTACTTTCAGAATACTTTAATGTTATATTTTCATTTAATTTACAAAGGCCGTGCACTCGAACTTATTCAAACTAAAATCAAGTATCGCTTAAGTATTGGAACTTTATTCTAACAGCTTTCCTAATTAATTACCATTTGTAAGTTTCATATTATTATGTTTTATAAATAAAAAAATATTGCTTTCTAATTTAAAAAAATGTCCGATTTTATAATTAAATATTATATAGATTGTGTTAAAATTTTTTTGTCATTTTTTTTTGTTATTTTGTATAAAATTACTTTTAAATTTGAATTTTGCATTTTTTATACGTGATATACTGAAATCAACTCTCTTGAAAGTGATCCGCACTTAAATGTTTTACTATTTCAGCTCGTCAACATTTGCTACATAAAACTGCTTATATAGAGATTAAATTAAAATCCAAACAAAAATATCTTGCTTTGGAAGTTGGGAAGGAAAAATGGGGGCCCCGAGATTTTCATTGACTAAGGGCCCCTAGAGGGCTTAATCCGGCCCTGCCCTTTGCGGATACAGTTGTTTTCAGAAAAAAATATCGGGTGGACGAGAAATTTTGGTATGCATTGTTACCTGCGATTTAACAAAGGTATTCTATGATAATTAAAATATTCTGTGAAATGTTATTGTATTTTTTAATGCCAAAATGTACTTTCCGAATACGCCTTATTTTAATAATTTAAATAAATGTATGCAGAGAACCGTGAAGCTTCTATACGTCATTTCTTGATGGTCCCTCATAAATACGGATTGATAAAATCTAAAGACCGAAAAAATTCCACCTTCTGATTTCCGACTGAACGATACACACGAAACTGTATCAATTCGAAAAAAAGAATCCCCCTTCAATTCAAATTCAATCCCGCGTTAAACTCCCATAACATACCCACAACATGAACCGTAGAGATATCTCCTTTTCCACTCTTTTTAGAAAAAGTGGGGATAGACTGGGAGGGCTAGGAAATCGGATGATGTTCCTTCATCCGAAGTTTATTTTTTATTCTAATAAAAAAATACTTTTTTTTCGTCCTCTTCTTTTGCTTTATACCAGCAACAGCCACGCAATCCATGATACAAACCGAAGAAATCCCTTCTGATTTTTCTTCAGATCATTTCAGCTGCAAAATGGAAACTCGATATCTTTTGTTCCAGGAAAAATTTTGAGAAAATGTGCATCAAAATTTCAGAAATCGCTTTTCAATTTTCTTTTATGAGAAAATATTGCATTTATTTTCTCTTTTCAAAATAGGTTTCTTACTCGAATTGCGTTTTCGAATGGTAAACGGCTGCCTGAAAAAAATGCGTTCCGCATATGTGAGAAACCTTTTTCAGTCATTTTATGGATATTTGGATTTTGCTTAAGGCTATCCTTGCGTAAAATTGAGTATGATAGAAGCCTGTTACTTTGAAATTTGATATGATGTTAAATAAGAACGAAATACACACTCATTCAGAACTGAGCCATTTAGGGGCCCCTACCATTATAAATTTAAGGGGCCTTTTTGAGATTCTGATATTGTGAGTGAGTGAATTAGAAACTACAGTCGGACCTCTATTTAACGAACCTCTATTTTGCGAACTTTTTCTTGGAACCAAGAACATTTTGCGAATTTCTTCGTAAAATAACCTCCAAATAGCGAAGTGCATTCTCTATTTAACGAACTTTTTCTTGTGATTCAATATTTTTTTTCTCCCTATTCCTCAAAATATTTCTCAACATTTCAAACTTATTCTTTCTTTTAACACATTTTATAGTGATCAATGACCTTGAAGCTGGAAAATGTCAAAGCGAAAGTGCTTGAGCATCAAAGAAAAAAATTTAATTCTTCTTGAGGTGGATAAAGGCGTGAAAAAAAAAAGAATATTGCTTTAAAATCTGGTATTCCTTCAAACAACTTATCAACCATGATAAAAAATCGTGATAAGATACAAAATTATGATTCATCGAATTCTTGTTCAAAACGTTTAAAAGCATGTGTCTATGAAGAAGTGGATGAGGCAGTTTTGAAGTGGACAGTGTGAAAAATAAAAACAATACAGCAATGAATTACGATGAAGATGAAGCTGGAAATGATCATGATGCAGAAATCAACAAACCTTCGTATGATGAAATGCTAAAATTCATTAATTTTAATATAAATTTTTTTTAAATTGAAAATACAGTGTATTCCCGGACAACGTTTTGTTTTATTCTTGTTTTCCTTGCGGATTTCTTTTTGATGGGTAAAATATATAAAACAAATACATTAATTTACAAAATAAAGGTGTGATTAATTACATTTTTAATAATATTTAGTGTTTATGAATTTAAAATCTGTTTTGTGTAGTTTAAAGTATTTTAAAAGGTGAATCTCTATTTAACGAATTTTCCATATAACAAATTTTTTTTCGGGACTTAGCGACTTCGTTAAATAGAGGTCCGACTGTATTAGAGGAAAGGAGGTCTTATGTATTACAATTTTGTTTTAAGGAAATAACTCGTATTATGTCATAGAATAAAATATTTTACATGGGTTGTAGATGGAATTTACCTGCCAATGCTTTCTATATCTGTAAAATACTGTATACCAGCCAGTGGCGAATCCAGAGGGGAGGGGGCTATTGGGCTGCAGCCCCCCGACCTAAACCAGAATTCTTGATTTTATTTAAAATCACTAAAACTCTTTGTTCTTAATTTCTCTTTTTTTAAAAGAAATAATTAAAACGTGACAGTATTGCTTTCTGGCTTGACAGGCTCGAAAAGTTTCCTAATTTTCTAGTCATTCCACTTGTACTTGTAGGGTTGACGCGGTCAAAAACATTTTTCTTGTCTAGTTATTTCATTGTATTTTTTATTAAATTATCGAAAGTATTGTAGTGTTCCTTATGATTCTTATTGTCAGGTGAGTAAAGTCTGTAAAGTTAAAGTATTTTGGTTTGCATAAGCCATGAGGTTTGACATTCGTCAAGACAAAACAAAATTTTTATGACCTCAGCCCCCCCAGATCCGAATAAATATTTCCAGGTCCACTAACTAAATATACAAGTAAAAAAAATACAAACACATATAATACATTTATATATTATATGAACGTCTATGTCATCAATTAGTAAAGCTTACTGTAAAAGAAATAAAAAAACATTTATTTATTTATTATCCACTCACCCATAGGGTATGGAGCGTTTTAACGGTCGGCGGGGAAGAGTACAAAAAATGATACATTATACAAACATTCAACAAATACAGTCAGCATAAACATAACAAATGCAATAAAACACATAATACAATAAAATAACAAATAAAAATAAATAATAAAATTTAATAAGCACAATAAAGTAACAAATACTGTATAAAAATACAATCCTCAATAATAATAATATATATAATACCTTAAAATAGACTTATATTTTCATACAATGTGAAATGTATGTATATGGAGCAAATGTACCAAATACAGAAGCTCCTCCGATCTGGCCGAATGGAGCTAATGTACCAAATACAAAAGCTCCTCCGATCTGGCCGAAGCCGTACGGAATTTCGTAAACGTAGCCCACTCAGCACAAATGCAACCAACTCTTTCTCCAGTACCACTGAAATGTTTATGTAGGTCTGAGTTTTCACCGCCATTCCATAACAAATGTGAAATATATTAACAACAAACATGGACTATTCGTGTGGGGGAACCACCACCACAATACCCCCCCCCCAAAGTGTAACTAAACTAATATACAAATGGTAATTTAAAAAGAAAGTCAATATATATTTCAAAAGACTTCTTTTTCTTTTCCGAAAGGAAGTGCCCCCTAAAAAAGTCTTAATCACCATAGTTAAAAAAAGAAACTAAATTTTTAATCTGCAATTAAAGAATTGCAGATTTGTTTTGAAATTTCAATAGCTTGAAAAAATTTATTCAAAAGTAAAGAATTTTTCGCCAAAGATTTAAACCAAATGTGCTTATGCTGTTCGGCAGGAATGGCTAAATGAAAGTCTTTAGTGTGTTTACAATGAAAAACAAAATGATCGGCATAGCCGTATCCTCCACAAGTACAACTTGGACTATTTAAAAACGTAAATCTAAAGAGATATGATGGGAATGGGCCGTGGTTAGTTGCAAAATAAATTATAGATTTATTAGTAATAAGTAATTTAATATCAATATTGGGCAAGAAATCCTTCACACGCACACCTATCTCGGACTCACTCCAATAAATATTCCATTTACAAAGTAAGTCTTCTTTGCAGCGTTTTTTAATGTACGAATAAGGGGTGAATAAAAAATATATTGTTTATAAAGCAAAAAAAAAAAAAAAATCCGAGTGAACGCGTCTTGGAATTTTCCTGACTTTGACACTTGACTATAGTTTCTCGGCCCACTAATACACTATCTGCGGACAATTGGTTGGGAACTGCTGCTGTAGACAATTAGAAAAGTACAGTTGTGTACATAATAAGATAGAAATAAGGATGTTGTTATAGAATAGGGGTGGGTTACGGAATACATATTCAAGCAAGTTTCCAAATTAACTCCACTTACAAAAAAGACAAATATATGTTTTGTTTTCGCATTCTGCGCACTACAACTGAACTTATATCTCGCATTGGATAACTGCATCCCCTTTACTATTCTTACATCATCGTAAAATTTAGAATTACCAAAAATACTATCCATGTCTGTATCATCAAACTTATTTCAGGGCCGTTTTTATCAAATTCCTGGGCTAGAGTAATTTGGTGCCCCATCAGAACCGCAGTAGGAATTTGAGCTCCTACGACCCTAATTTTTCTATTATTAATAAAATAAATAATTACTTCTTATACTCAACACTTATGGAGTATACAGAGTGTTTCAAAAATATCTGGGAAAATGAAAGGGTAGGCCAGGCATACGATAAGCATATAAAATCACCTTGGAACATAGGTGCGCAAACGCCATCTAGAGACAGAAGATGCAATTTAAAATAAAACAGCGCTGGCCAAAATGCCTGTATCTTTTTGAATCTTAAAGGTATTGAACTGGAATTTTTATATAAGTTTCCTTTTATATCTGACTCTGAAGTTGTGAAAGAAAAATTAGGCTACATTCAGCGAGTGCATAGTAAAAAATCATTTATTACAAATGCTCATACCTTCTCTAATATTCAGAGTATTTACTTCAAATTTTTATACAATAATACTAGCATATTTTCACATATGGTACTAGCATATTTTTACATAGTCTGTAAGTTTCATACAATTTGGTAGAAAACGCTGCAAATTATAAGCAAAAAACATGCGAAAAAATTGGGATTTTTTAAAGAAACCTTTATATCTTCCCGAATATTCCAGCTATTTTTTACGAACATGTATGCAAATATTGCGCATAACACACAAACCATTGCAAACCATTATCAGATTTCTATGAAATGGGATGAGCTAAAATCCCTTTTGAACATTATAAATTTCTGGTCGGTACCGAAAATGCCCTCTAGACCGAATCTTTAATATAAATTGTGAATTAAAAACTATTCTTTATATGGTCGAAGTTCGAGGAGATATTTGGAAAAATGTGCAAATTTCAAAAAGTGTCGGCAATTGCGGCAAGCGCTGTATTATTTTAAATGCCATCTGCTGCTTCTGGATGCGTTTACGCACCCATGTTCCTAGGTGATTTTGGATGCTTATCATATGCCTGATCTACCCTTACATTTTTGCCAGATATTTTTGAAACACCCTGTATATTATTGAGTATAAAAAAGACACTCAAATCAAAATGCAGAGACACCTCTTGACAGCGGCCACCCTCTGTTTCAAGGAAAATTGGCCACTCAGAGGAGTGACTTCTCTAAAGAGGTTTCATGTTTGGAAGTTCAAAATACGTATTTAAACAAGCCCTAATTCATTGCTTCTCATAAAGCAAATTTTAAGGATCTTCTGAAAAAAAAGTACTTTACTCTCTCTCTCTCTTGAAAACAGATACAATTTGTATCTGCTTGGATCTTTCAACTTTTTCGAAGGTAACTTCAAACACAATTTTGTTTTATTTTCTAACTGGAAAAATAAATCCCACGTCGAATAATTTCGACAGTAGTTTTTGGTTGTTGGGAATGGGACAAAATATTTTTTATTTTTCCTAGAGTCTGTTGAGCTGAGAGTTTCATTTGGTGATGGTCGCAACCCATATGAACAGTTTCTTTGTCAAAGTCTGGATCAGCGTCTGGAAGGCAATAGAATGCCCAACCCCGATAGAGGCCGAAGATCTCTTTTCTCATTTGGAAAGGATTCATTAATTGCCATATGATATCCGGTGGTTTTTGAGTGTATGAATTTTTTATTTTCCTTTCCACTCTTTTCTCTTAATGAATGATCGAAGGCCAGAGAGATGAAAGGAATGTATTTCATTGAATTTAATGGACATAGCCCGGCCTCTGTGGGTTTGAGTTATGAAATTTTTTTATTTTCCTTTCCACTCTTTTCTCTTAATAGAATGAGAATCAGGAGAGAGATGAAAGAAGGAATGTATTTCATTTAATTTAATGGACCCAACCCGACTCTCTGTGGAGTTTGAGTGTATGAATTTTTATTTTCCTTTCTATCTTTCTCTTAATGAATGATCGAAGGTCAGAGAGATGAAAGGAATGTATTTCATTAGATTTAATGGACGCCCAACCCGGCCTCTCTGTGGAGTTTGAGTGTATGAATTTTTATTTTTCATTTCACTCTTTTCTCTTAATGAATGATCAGAAGTCAGAGATGAAAGAATGTATTTCATTTAATTTAATGGACACCCAACCCGGCTCTCTGTGGAGTTTGGGATATAAATTTTTTATTTTCCTTTCACTCTCTTCTCTAATAGAATGATCGAAGGTCAGAGAGATAGAAAAGGATGTATTTTAATTTAATGGACACCCGGCCTCTCTGTGGAGGTTTGAGTGTATGATTTTATTTTCCTTTCCTCTTTTCTCTTAATGAATGATCGAAGGTCAGAGAGATGAAAGGATATTTTCATTTAATTTAATGGACACCCAACCCGGCCTCTCTGTGGAGTTTGAGTGTATAGATTTTTATTTTCCTTTCTACTCTTTTCTCTTTAATGAATGATCGAAGGTCAGAGATGAAAGGAATGTATTTCATTTAATTTAATGGACCAGACTCTCTGTGGAGTTTGAGTGTATGAATTTTTTATTTTTCCTTCTCCTCTTTTCTCTTAATGAATGATCGAAGGTCAGAGAGAAAAGGAATGTATTTCATTTAATTTATGGAACCACCCGGCCTCTCGTGGAGTTTGAGTGTATGAATTTTTTATTTTCCTTTCCTCTTTTCTCTTAATGAATGATCGAAGGTCAGAGAGATGAAAGGAATGTATTTCATTTAATTTAATGGACACCGGCCTCTCTGTGGAGTTTGAGTGTATAGATTTTTTTTATTTTCCTTTCCACTCTTTTCTCTTAATGAATGATCGAAGGTCAGAGAGATGAAAGGAATGTATTTCATTTAATTTAATGGACACCCAACCCGGCCTCTCTGTGGAGTTTGAGTGTATGAATTTTTTATTTTCCTTTCCACTCTTTTCTCTTAATGAATGATCGAAGGTCAGAGAGATGAAAGGAATGTATTTCATTTAATTTAATGGACACCCAACCCGGCCTCTCTGTGGAGTTTGAGTGTATGAATTTTTATTTTCCTTTCCACTCTTTTCTCTTAATGAATGATCGAAGGTCAGAGATGAAAGAAATTATTTCATTAATTTAATGGACCCCAACCCGGCCTCTCTGTGGAGTTTGAGTGTATGAATTTTTATTTTCCTTTCCACTCTTTTCTCTTAATGAATGATCGAAGGTCAGAGATGAAAGGAATGTATTTCATTTAATTTAATGGACTCCCGGCCTCTCTGTGGAGTTTGAGTGTATGAATTTTTTATTTTCCTTTCCACTCTTTTCTCTTAATGAATGATCGAAGGTCGAGATGAAAGGAATGTATTTCATTTAATTTAATGGACCCCAGGCCTCTCTGTGGAGTTTGAGTGTATGAATTTTTTATTTTCCTTTCTACTCTTTTCTCTTAATGAATGATCGAAGGTCAGAGAGATGAAAGGAATGTATTTCATTAATTTAATGGACGCCCAACCCGCCTCTCTGTGGAGTTTGAGTGTATGAATTTTTTATTTTCCTTTCCACTCTTTTCTCTAATGAATGATCGAAGGTCAGAGATGAAAGAATGTATTTCATTTAATTTAATGGACACCCAACCCGGCCTCTGTGGAGTTTGAGTGTATGAATTTTTATTTTCCTTTCCACTCTTTTCTCTTAATGAATGATGATCGAAGGTCAGAGAGATGAAAGGAATGTATTTCATTTAATTTAATGGACACCCAGCGGCCTCTCTGTGGAGTTTGAGTGTATGAATTTTTTATTTTCCTTTCCACTCTTTTCTCTTAATGAATGATCGAAGGTCAGAGAGATGAAAGGAATGTATTTCATTTAATTTAATGGACACCCAACCCGGCCTCTCTGTGGAGTTTGAGTGTATGAATTTTTTATTTTCCTTTCTACTCTTTTCTCTTAATAAATGATCGAAGGCCAGTGAGATGAAAGGAATGTATTTCATTGAATTTAATGGACGCCCAACCCGGCCTCTCTGTGGAGTTTGAGTGTATGAATTTTTTATTTTCCTTTCCACTCTTTTCTCTTAATAAATGATCGAAGGCCAGAGAGATGAAAGGAATGTATTTCATTGAATTTAATGGACGCCCAACCCGGCCTCTTTGTGGAGTTTGAGTGTTCTTTAATAGAGGTTATTTGAACGATGGGCAAAAAATTCTAAGCCAATCAGAAGTGGCCTTTGAGAGGGTCGGCCGCTTAGAGGAGTTTTACTGTAATCCTAAAAGTTCCCATAATTAAGCAATATTACTGATTTTAAAATAATAACACTATACTTTTCAAACTATAATACGGCATATAATATTCTTTAATATAACGCTCTATAGCATGACTAAAGACCTGCATCTGTTCCACTACTATGGCATTAGTCGACAGCGTGTAGCTGCGTAATAACTTCTGTCACACGCATAGTTTGAGATTGGTCAATAATTGTCTCTGCATGAATATTTCTGGACTGTTATACACGTTTATGCAACGTCACAAAATTGATGCCTGTCTAGTTACAGGCTCTAAATGAGAATTTTTACTTTTTTAAAATTTAAAAATGCAATTAAATAATTTTTGTTTTAGAATCAGAATAAAATCAATATAATAAATTTTTAGGCTCCATTGGATAGAGCCTCCTTGAGCTGGATCCCAATCAGCCCGTTGGATAAGATGGCCATATTCACGAAAGGATCGAATCCATCACCTTCTTTTACCGATTTGTGTTCCTCAGCTATGCCCATGCGTTAACCTACCAGAGCTACTAGTGGGCATCTTGACCAGGGCCGGATTTATACATTTCTACGTCCTAGGCCAAAGCACTTAATTCTGCGCCCTCTCTCCTGGTGTACACACCGTAACTATAGAGACAGGCAACATAAATGTGCAGACAGTTTATTTAATATGTATGGATGTGCTTAACTCTATCGATACGGAAACGTCCCAAACGTCTCTTCAAGCAAAAGACGACGGCCGTCCGAAACGTCAGAATATCAGCAGATTTCCACCCCCTCTCTTTAAGTGCGATTTATTTCTCAACCGCAGCGTGCGCTTTCTTCTTTAGAGTAGCTGGCCCAGATGTGTTGGGGAAAAAGGAGGGCAGTGTCAGCTGCATAGTAGTTTCTGAGGGTGGAGGTGAATTTCCCTTATATTTGAAAGAGAAACTCGGGGGTTACCTTATTTTTCGGTCCCTCTATTCCAATGGTCTAGGAATCAGAGGGTTAAAAAACAGTGTTTTATATTGTCTTTTCAAAATAATTCTGAAATTTGTAAATATTTTATTGTAATTTCTTGTATATTTGAGCTTTCCAACTGCTGCGCCCTAGGCCATGGCCTAGGTTGGCCCTATGGGAAATCTGGACCTGATCTGGACTGTGGTCAGAAACAACTTAAAATCAGGATTAGTGCTGTTGGGGCCTATAGGCAATGCAAGTTTCGGAGTCCCCGTACTCAACTTACAAATCCGGATACTTTTTATTGATTTTTGTTCAATCTCTATAGAAGCAAGCAGTATACAAGTAACAAATATTATGACAAACTCAAATAATTAAACATTTAATTGCGGCTCACTTTCAAATGAGTCGGTTTCAGTATCTTTCGTATAAAAGAATTCATTTAAATTTAAAAGTAATTTTAAACAAAATGGTAAAAAAAGACGTAGCGCAGTCTAAATATTTGAATATAAAGTTTGCCAGGGCTGTTGACTTCTCAGTCAATCATCCAAGTGCGAAATAAATTGGACGACACTAATCTGCAAGCGAATTTGGAAAGAAGAATTTTCCGAAATTTAAACGACAATTGATTGGAATTTGAATAAGTTCGAGAATACGGCTCTTGTAAATCGAACGAAACCGCGAAATTTAGTTTCCCTGAAAATAATGCCGAATGAAAAAAAAAAAATCTCGAGGCCACGAACCCCCTAAAGTTATGGGGCCCCTAGGCAGTTGCGTATTTGATAATCCGGCCCTGCTTAAAATGATATCAAGGAAAATGCTATCAGATAAAGTACATATTAAACCTCTTAAATAAGACATGATAGCAATAAATAATAATTTTTATTTCTATATTTTCTCCTTTTTCTCGTAAAAGTGAAGGCGCTAATAAATTTTGTGTACTTAATAGGCCGTTTTCATGGAAATGACTTTGAGATACGCTGCTGTATTTTCTTATCTTATTTTGACCATTTAATACAGTTTAATTTTAAAGAAAAATATAAACAATTTGATTTCGTTATTACAGTTCACTTTTCATTTTATATGCTTGCTTCCTACAATACCTCGCCGTAGAGCCAGTGACAGCAAGCCATTGAATTTTCCTCTGCCAACCAAACGAAATGGAAGCCCAAACCCGCCTCAGCCAGTCGCGTTGCCATTCTCCGCCAAGGAAATCAATCTCCTAAACAGAAAGCAGAGGCGGATGATGACGGATGAATGGAGAAAGGAGTTGGCATCTCCTATTTATCCATTCGGTACACGGAGCATCCCAGGATCCTCTTTTTCCGCTCGTCGTTCTCCCGGACCCCCAAACAGGAGAGGGGAGGGGAGGGCGTAACGAGTCTCCCTCCCCCTTCGCCAGGAAGTCGAGGGGCGTGTAACGAGGAGCGAGAGATTGAAAAGAAAGCGATTTCTAAAGTCGGGATAAAGAGCCACCCTCGTTTCGAACACTGCTCCAGGAAGGAAAGGGACCGCCGAATACCGGAGAAAAGGGGTCTTCCACTTAGGGCGCGCGGAGTAGCGAACGCCCCAGCGTTGTATGGGGCTTAGGATGGGCTAGAAGATGATTATATGTGCTGTGGATAGTTGGCGTAAAGAAGAACGAAGGCTTTGGTACATTAGGATTAACTTATACAGTGGTTTTCAATTTGGTCTTCTCATTGGTGCGATGTGGATGTCTCGAGGGAGGGCAAAGGCCTAGCGTTTAGCAGACGGATTTCCGCCAGAAAGCACGAGTTTTTGCTCTCAGAAACTGTTTTTTCGCCTTTGAAATGAATGGTGATAGGTCAGTACTTTGAGTTCGAGGAGCAAAACTCGTGCTTTCTGGCAGAAAATTGGTCTGAGTGCTATGGGCTTTGTCATTTTTACCATTCGTCAATCTCAAAATAGTTCTCCGGTATTTTCAAAGTGGGACGTTAAGCTAACTCAATTAAACCAAACACAATATATCCACTAGAAGATTTGAATTTGGAATAAAATTCACCCAAAAAATTGAAAAGTTAGAGTAAAACAGCAAGTGAATCAAAATGGAATCATTGAAGAGTTAATTATTTTGAAATTCAATACACGATAAAAAAAATTTATTCGAAAAATAATATTCGAAGTTTTCGCTAGAAAATATCAAAATTATTAACTTAAAAAATAGTAGCAATAAAAGTAATTTTGGGGTAATATTTTTAGTGGAATGTTATGGATTGCAATCGAGAATGTTTGGCTCCATAACGCTCTGATAGAATCATTTTTGACCGTAAGTTGTAAGTGATATCCGTATATGGAAGTATACCAGAAAGTCGAAGGAGCAACACTCCTGATTTTCAAACATTATCTTTAATATTCGCACGAATGGCACAGTTTTGGTTTGGTAAATTTGTATCTGTTTTTGTTCCCTTTGTTATGAATTGGTTATTCAATTCTAAGCAAATCAGAGCGCTTAGAGATAAATAAGCATATCTTAATTACTTTTCATATCTGTAACTTCAGAATTAACTGTGACTGTCCCAGCAAACAGGCGCGTATTAAAGCCTAGGTGCACCAGGCGGAGCCTGGTCATGAGGCATCGGGCCCAATGAGGGCCCTGAAATAAAGCGGAATTTTTTTTAAAATATCGCAATGGATAATTTCTCTCTAAGAACCTCTTCAAATATCCTATTTTAACTTAGCAAGTCCATGTTTTATTATCACAATCAGAGTGCCTGAACAGAAAAAATCTCGTTAATAATAATTGCGTCCTACGCACATACATCTCGCACTTTATCAAAGCTCTAATTGCAGGTAAGGTTCTCTTCCGGTTTCCCAGAGAAAATGCTGAGCAAAACCGCCGTTTATTATATTTACAGCATCATTGAGGTATAAGTGCGATATTCAGCAGCTATCAATGTACCTCGCGCTACAGAAATTTACAGCAAATGACTTATCCCACACAGATCGGATGCGTACACAAACCAGACTTAAACATATGTAAAAGATTAGTTCAGATAGTAGTCCAGATGACCAGATATTCCCTTTCCCAGGCTTGAGAAGGAAACCCAATCAGTACAAAGAAAACATCTTCGCAGGAAAGTTTCGTTTCAGTGATTCGTTTTCAGGTTTCGTTTAGAGTGATTGACGTGCTTTTCTTTTCTACGAATATCTTTAGTCATTAGTAGCAATAGATCAGTTCAGTAGATAAGACCTCTATTCCCCATTAGTCATTTAACTATTTTAGAGGACTGAATATCCATCGTTCTTCTGCTTCCCATTTACACTTCTGTTAAACACTTTTTAAGTATCATTTGTGAATATCCATCACCATTTAAAACCGCTTTTTATAATCACAATCAGGGTTCTTGAACAGAAGAAATCTCATTAAAGGTTCAAATATCCTAATGCATCTAGATCGCGTTAACTTGGGAAAGTTTACTATATTTTTGAAGCTTACACACATTTGAAGCTTACATATGTCTTCAAAGCAGTTCGTGCAGCTGTTAGACGATAAGAAAACTCAGGGTAGAATTTTAGTCCGATTTCGTGATGAAGATTGTGGTGTTCATTACATTAATTTTTTAAAAGGACTCTTCTTCCACTGAGGAATAGAACTAATAAAGTATTTTTTATTTAATTTATCATTATAGAGTTCAATAATATATGACAGTAAATATTTAATGGAATTACATAAGTTCATTCAGCTTCAGAAAAGAAATAATATCGAACAAATTTCCTAAAATTTCTGAATATTTTTATATATACAAGTTTAATACCACATTCACAGTTTTATTACATAAATTTTAACTTAGTAACCTCGCTGCTTCCATTTAAATTCAGTGTAACATTTTAAATTTTTTAAACATAAGATTTCTTTTAAATTCTGTAAATTTCTTTATTATTTAGAATGAAGAGTTTTAATCTGTATTTTTTATTCCCATTTTTTTTTTTTTTATCTTGGCATTGATTGTGATAGAAAATTACTGAATTATTAGAAAATTATTTTAGATAACATTAATACCTTCAAAATAAATGAAGAATTTTCCAGAAAGAAATCCCAGAAAACATTTATTTAGAATTTTATTTTATTTATAATTAGTTTATAAACGGTCATAATAGTTCCCTTTGATTTGTTTTGATTAATTATATTCTCATCCCGTTTTGAAGCAAAACGAAGGCTCTTTGGGGACGGACCTTGTAATTTTGAACCACGGTCAGATGATGAGAACGACACCTGAGCTAGCACACCCCTCTCCAAGCTTCCGCACCAGTGGGAGAGCGTTTGACCTCCTACATATGATTTAACATGCAAAAGGCTCAATACACGACGGATCTTCGGTGGATCCGGATTTCGAACCTAGCATCCTCCAGCTCCGAAGCCGACATCTTACTACTAGGCACCGCGACCACATTTTTGCATCGAAGAATTGTGTTTGAGCTTTATATAATTATAAATTTTATTATTTTGCATCACTTCCAATAAGAGTATTGGTTAGAATTAATGAATTGTTTTAATTTTTCCAAGTATATTAGAGTATTATTTTATTTATTAATGAAAATGGTCAAATGCTTTAAGTTCATACGCTTGTATTAATTTATTATGATTGGTTCAATCAAAGTAATCTAGATCCAGCTTTTTTGAATTACGGAATAATCTGAAAAGTTTCAGAATGAGTGAATTTGGTATCAACCTTCTATTTCGCTGAAAGTACCTTGCAGAATAACTTTTGACGTCCCTCTTCTTTTTATGTTTTTCAAATACGTTGCTATGATTTAACGTCTCCAAAATTTCTACCGATTAAAAAAGGGAGAGATAAAAGGATTTACAATAGACTCGTGGTCCTTCAAAATAAGAGCGTCGAAGAAGAGGAAAGGTGCATCGATTATACTGGTATGAAGATTTAAATATTACATTTCTTGTTTTTGTTATTCTTGCTTTATCATATTTCAGTATTTAGAATCAAATTAATTATCATTTTGGGATTTATAACTGACCAAATGTGGCGTAGAGTACAATAGTTATTTATTTGATAGTTATATACTTAAATTGATTTTGGAAGAAAAAAAACCGAATTACTTTTAAATAAGGAAGCCTAAGTTATTTCGATAATATTTCATGTGAATATTTGTGTAGAGGAGAATTTACGTCTTATTTTATCTCTGAGAATTTAATATAAAACCGCACACCCACATGCAGCACGTAACGGCCCAAATGCCGGCGAAGGACAATTGAAGAGAAAACAGAACGAAGTGCATTCCAGCACAAACGGGGACCACCACTTCTTCCCGCACAGTCGAGAGCGCAAAACCTGTGTCGGCTGCCTGGACTTATATCTGGATGTATGTGGTTATATGTGGCTATTCGATGACTTTGTAACTGCTTTTCATAAGCCTAACAGCTCTTCATTTTCCCTCTCTAATATCTTTAGTTCTAGATCAATAAGAAATTGTTAACTTTAAAATACAGTGATTCCCTCTAACTTCCTTTTCTTTAATCTGTAAATATTTTCTTTGTAAATATAATTGTGTTTGTTTAACACAGAGCCTTTTGATTTCAGTTTTTCATACCAGTCTTTAACCCCCCATTTCTGCATTTATGAACACGAATTTCAGATATAAATATAAAATTACTGAATATAAAGCATATCAATCATTGGCAAAGATTAATTAAACTAATTAATCAGATAATTAAAATCAAATAATTAAGTAATTATAAAATAATTGTTACTAACACAAATATAGTTATTGTGATTAAAAATTTGCGAAATTATCTTATTTTAAATCATCTTAAATGACAAGTTTAAATTTTCACAAGTACATATGCGTTATACTTTTAGAGGACCCCCAAGAACTTGAGCACCTGTGGCCCCCAACAAGCTTAAGGTATCCGACTGCTTTAAAATCGTCGTTTTTGATGAAATTATCAAAAACCTTTTTATGACTTAATTTTGTAGCCTGTTTAACCAGCTTTATAAAACTGTCTCACTTTTTACTCTACGTGAATTACAAATGGAGTTACAGCTGTTTAATTACCGAACTGTAAGCATTATTTTACGTTGCATGAAAACTTTAAATGTGTTTTCTGAGAAATGATATTTTTGAGGAAAACTGTGGACCATAACAATGATTTCTAAAAAAGTTACTCAAGTATTGATATGAAATTTTCTGAGATTGTTTTCTGTAATATGCTTGATGTTTTCCTTAAAAAACTAAGGTCAATTTTAAAATCAAGTATTATTTTTAAGTGCTTAAATATGAACGAAAAGCATTTTTTATGAAAAATTACCAGTTTAATAAATATGTTCAGCTATATCTCAAAACTATTTTGAAGTACAAGAAATATTTTAGAGCGTAACACAGATAACTGTCCTAAAACTGTACTCCTACAAGGATTTATGTATATTTAGAATATGATTTTGTCTATGGCTGTTAGCGTAAGGCAAATATTTTAGTCATTTTTCTTCAAATTTCTCAATTTTTTTTTAAAAAAAATATTATTTTGAAAGTCTAATTTTACAATATTTTCATAGTTTTAAAACATATGCAGTTGAAAAATAACATTAAAAAATATATATAAGTTATTTTTCAAAAAATGTCTCCGAACACAGACGGATACCTTAAGGTAATTTCTTTAACTTATTGTTGAAAGGATATGAAAGGCTACTCATCTGCATAAGCGAAAATGCAATAATTAAATAAATAAACAACTGTCATTGAGCGTATTAGTTGGAGTCTAATGAAGTATAAAAAAAATACTTTTTCAGATGTGAACATTTTATGTCCATGAGAGATAACCTTCGTAGCACTGCTCGCTTCTAATCTAGCTTCTCAGTCAGTATTTCTATGTCATGAACTCCTATCTTAATACTAGCCTGCAGAATGTAAAATAATAAATATTAAAAAAAGTTTTAAAAAACGCTTTTACCAATGCATTTAAAAAGAAAATAATAATTTTTTCTCAAAAATCTGGTGGTCAAAACAAAAATTGAAAAAGCGTGAGGCGCAGGTAGAAAAGCTGTAAGTAAATTAGATTTGTAATCACATTTATAATATATTTTATACGATGAATGTTTAATAACATTTTGTTTCTTATGATAATCATTGTGGTTTTATATCTTTCTCCTATTGTTTCCAGCGCCTCACGCTTTTACGATTTTTGTTCTGACCTCCAGATTTTTGAGAAAAAATTATTATTTTCTTTTTTATTGCATTGGTAAAAGCGTTTTTTTAAATGTTTTTTATATTTATTATTTTTTAGTTTTTATGTCATAATTCAGTATTACAAATATTTTATACATCAACTAACTAAAGCAACACCTCACGCCTTTATGATGTTTGTTTTGACTTATTTTTATTGAAGCATTTAAATTACTGCGTAAAGTATTTTAGTTCTCAAAAATACTATAAAAAATAAGGAGCAAAGACTATTAGGATATTTTATATCTGCTAAGGTATTCGAATTTCAATGAAATGCATAAATTTAAATCTTTTTTAAAAAAAGTTAAAGGCGAAAAATGTGACCAAAAAACCGTAGCAAATTTCGTAGTTCTGTTTTTCTGTGGATAATGATAACCATATATGATGGAGACAGGGTCTGTTCCGTTAAAAAAATTCTGTACTATTTAACATGCGAATTTTATGGAAAGATAGTTGTTTAGGGAATGCCGGA
Source organism: Araneus ventricosus (assembly GCA_013235015.1). Taxonomy (NCBI): domain Eukaryota; kingdom Metazoa; phylum Arthropoda; class Arachnida; order Araneae; family Araneidae; genus Araneus; species Araneus ventricosus. Next base: position 47,602 of record BGPR01004301.1, on the reverse strand, counting down.
TGATCCTGATGACACAATATTGTTTTGCTATAGGAGCTTCGCATTTCAAAACTGCAATCACTGTTAATAAGTTTATTCTTGTGAATTTCACAGACTAAATCTGTGACAGTTTTCATAGTATTTAACGGACAATGATTTATTAATCGGTCATTAACTTAATCGCATAAAAAATGAAAAGCAATTTCGTTCATATGTAAGAAATGCTTTACTTTTTGCGTGACCTGCATACTGTTACAAAAATGTAATGCCGCTTTCCTGCCTCGCTAGTCTTATAGTTGGGATGGGAGTTTTACAGGGGTAAGCATGGAGTGACGGGCAGCGGCCATTCCGGGACCCCTGTCCTTGGCCACAAACTTGGCGACCATTTTGGCGACTTGGCAACAAATCGAAGATACTCGAAAAAGCTATTACTTTCTCGATATTTCTATTGGGGGCCGAGATCCAGGTTTTTCCTGAAAATTCTGTGTGACATCACGGCCTATCGGGAAGAGTATAAAAAGACCGCGCTTGGATCACAGGGTGTAGTTGATCGACTGGAACAACTTTGGAGTTTCGTCTACAGAGCGAGCTAGAAAGCCGGTGAGCTGATCGATATTGAAAGTGTCTGAATTTTACTGTCATTATTAGTAATTTGCTGACTGTCTGTGTTGCTAAATCTGAAAGTGCTGAACTGTTACTGCCTGTGAATTGTTGTCTGTTTGCGTAGCTAATATGTCCAAGATCTATTGTTCCTGTTACCTGTGATATGTGTTTTCCTGCATATTTGTTAATAAACCTTAATTCTCCATTATCCTGCGTGTTCGACTGTTTACACCATACACCCACAGAACGATTTTGTTACAATACTGATACTGGATGGACCATGCATATATGGACCGGATGACAATTTACACTTAAGGATAGTGTTGAAAGCCGCGAGACATGTGTGCGTTTATTTTCAATGCTTATAGAGACAAGATTTGAATCCTGTTTCCATTGAAGCTTCTCGGTGCGTATTAAACACCCTTAGATTGATATGATGCGTGTAGTGCCGAGTTCCTTTTGCGATAAAAGTTCAGCGTTGAATAAATGATACAAAAATATATTTTAACTAAGGATATATTTCAAAGAAAGTTATTGAAGGACTAAGGTTAAAAAAGTTTAAGGAGTGTAAGTTAAAAATAAAATAAAACTAGTAGTACGCGCACGGTGTTGCCCGTGGAATCAGGATTTCAACAAAATGAAAAAAAAAGCCCACAATGACATAAAAAAAAATTCTGAAAACAAAACAAAAGAAACACACTATTGATTTTCCCGCTTATTTTTCTTCGCGATAATGGCATTTCAACTGTAGAAAACAATACAAAGTACGTTAATCCGAAACAATATTAAAAAATTGTAACGTGAAAATGATTATTCAGCAAGCAAAATATAAAATCGAATCTGAAAATAATAATCAAGTCCATTCAATTGAAGGTTATGAGCGTCACTGCGCCTCTCCGTCAGCGAATGAAATTGCTAGCAACGTTCCGGGAAGTGTCGCGGGAAGAAACTCGCTAGAGGAAAATATCTTTCAAACTGACCAGGAAAAATTAATTAAAAAACGGGAAAAGATATTTTAACAGTTCTGTTTTAAATCCAGAGAACACGTTCCAGTATAAGCTGAAAAATGGAAAATAATATGTTATTAGAACGTAGGGATGCAGCAATTTAAAAACAAAAAATAAATTTGATGTCAGAACTGACTATTTTTTAAAATTTCAAAATTCAGTAGATTATGTTAGAAATTCAGAACTAAATTCATTAGAACGGAAATCGTGTGCTCTTTCCGCTGTTGTATCTATTGTTTTGTACAATTATTCAAAACCATTCTATTGAGAAATTAGTGCGAAAAAGCACCAAAACAACACAAAATATTAAATAAAAAATTTTCTAGATTAGATTTTAAAATTCCGGCTTCGAGGTGCATTGAGTCACCATTAAGACTACCTGTGTGCGAAATTTCAAGGATGCAAGTACGATAGATTCGCCTGGACATCGCACGCACACGCACACACACACACACGCACGCACGCACGCACACACACACACACACTTGTATGAAGCAGTAGAAAAGAAACCTATTTCAGCCTGAATAAATTAATTTAGAGACTTGACAGTACCATAGAACAGAAGAGGGAAAATAAGCCCTACTGCCAAGAGCAAAGTCTCAACTCTATGTCCTCTCACTGCAGCGACGTTCGAACTAAATTTTGTTCACACTGTCAATCAATTAAATCTTGTCAAAAGTCGAAAATTTGAAGTGAAAGACAAATGTATGCTCAGGTGTTTATAAAAATAGCCAGCTGGATGCGGATTGAACAACAACTTACCACTGTCTCTTCTTTTTCCCTTTTTCAGCATAGGAGTGCCCATGATATCCTATTGATGACGAGAATTTGATTGGATCATGCGTTCTTCTGTTACCACCAGCGATCGTTTTTCTGTAAACAGGTCTGAGAATTCTCTCTGCTGTTAAGTCTGATGGGAAATTTCTGACGATTTTTTCCCCTGGTGAGTACTGGAGTCAGGTTTCAACTACATACAGGTGGGTGACAATGTGAACACTTTAGGATTTTCCCATTTTTTCGAATATCTCCCAAAAACAGGAGTGGAATGAAATTGGAGCGCACCGGATAGACGTTCCGGCACTGCTTTTTTTACGAAAAATAAATAACAAAAAAATTGTGAAAGTGTCCTTAAAGCAGCGCGATTTTTCCGCCCAGGTTAAACCATTCCGGTACTGCTTTTAGAACGTCCCGGCACTGCTTATTTTGCGACTACATCACTGCCGAAAGGCTGGATGGATTTTCTTTAACTTCGGCCATATAAATAAGAGGCTTGAACCCACATTTTACAGTAAAGATTTGGTCACGAGGACATTCAGGGGACCGACCAGAAATTGATGAGGAAGAAAATGATTTGGACTCACCCCGTCTTACAGAAAGCTGGTAATGATTTGAATCTTTCGTCAATGGTTTTGGTTGATGTCCGCAATATTTTTACGCATTTCCGTAAAAAAAAAAAAAAAAAAAAACACGAATATTTGGAGGGATATAATTTTTTTTTTCAAATTATTTCTTTTTTATCTCCATGAAACATGGATGGTGCACTTGGCAGGCCGAATATGCTGCGCATTTTACTCTCAAGGCTCATAGAAGGAGAAGAACTTGCTGGATACTCTAACAGAGACGATATAATCTGTGGTCTGAACTGGACGTGAATGAGCGAAGCTCGTTACTATACAGCATAGTAAATGTCGCATGAGACGACGCCTGGGAGTTTTGTACAAAATTTTCATTATAATCCATATGTATAAATTATATATTTTATATTAATCCAGATGCAAAATTAAATATTTTACTTTAAATTTAGCTGTGAGTATCTACAGGTGAGTGATAGAATAATATGATCATTTTAGGATTTGCACATTTTTTCCATTATCTCCCGAAAGGCTGGAAGGATTTTCTTTGAACTTCGACTACATAAAGAAGAAGCTTGAACTCGCACTTTACAGTGAAGATTCAGTCAAGAAGACATTTAAGGGACCGACCAGAAATTGATGAGGAAGAAAATGATTTGGGACTCACCCCGTTTCATAGAAAACTGATAATGATTTGCAACTTTTGTCAATGGTTTTGGTTGATGACCGCAATATTTTTATGCATTTCCGTAAAAATAACACGAATATTTGGGAAAGTTTTTCTTAAAAAGTCCTAAATTTTCCCTCAAGTTTTTTTGTTTAAAATATGGAGAATTTTCAACCATATTAAACGAAACTTTCAGAATACTCGACAATATGCTAGCGAAGCACTAAATTTAAATTTAAAGTAAATACTTTAAATATTAAAGGAAACCTGAGTATATATAGTCAATAATTTTTTACTGCGCATGTGCGAAACGCAGAGTAATTTTTCCTTCATGACTTTAAAGCAAGATGTATAGAGTAACTTATATAGAAACTAGAAAATTACCCGTCATGGTATGACGGATGCAAATTGCCTCTTCATTCGAGAGATTTTCCATCAAATATGACGTGTTTAAATAGATATATATGAGAGAAATGTTTAACATTGATTGAAAACAAGTAAAATAAACATATGTTTTATGACAGGAAATATTTTTTTTATTTACATACTAGTTACATATTGCTTTATTCAAAATGCTCTTGGTAAATAATATTCTGTGTGAAGTATTTTTCATTGTTTAAGAATTTTCCTTGTACTTCAGATGTCTAATCAAAACAAAGCACTTCTCTGCTTGTCAAACGTTCCCAAAAAATGTTAGCAAATTATATTATCACGATTGCAATAAATAATCAGATTCATCGTGGCGTCCAAACTATATCACACGCATGATATACCACTGACGTGATTTACTACTTTGTATTAAAAAACGGAAATTAATTTGAAACATATGATTAATATAGTTTAAAATTTCTCGGGAACTATTAATCATATTTTATATCAATCGATAGCAAATTTTATTTCACTATTTTAGAGCTATTAAATTTGAAATTAGAACTACAGTTACTTTTTAAATTTAAAATTACTGAAATTTAGGTGCTCTAAGAATGAAATAATGCTGTTTAACGTCTCGCAGTGCTATGGCGCGAGTTTTATTGTTGGTGACGTCAGAGCGTTACCGGATCAGTGAGAGACAGATCTTGGCTGTTATATTAGTAATTTCAGTTAAATACCGTTAAGATTCAGACAGATATTGCCATTGAAGCGAGGCGAATTTTGACTGCACTCTGTAAGAAGCTAAATGATGAGGGTTTTTGCACTAACCGATATTTTTTAAACTTGAATCTTCGAACAGTTAAATGTAATTTAAATAATGTATTTAATTTATAAGTATACATAGGTGTTCGGATATTAAATTTTACAGTTCAATTACAATCAAGTTAAAAAAATTGTGCAAGAACCCTCATAATTTAGCTTCTTACAGAGTGCAACCGAAAATCGATGGGAATAAACGGGGATCCCTATATGTCACAACCTACTTAACATCCGTGTATTTCCTTACCACCTTTTAGACAAATATGTGACTAAAAACAGCATAATCCATATGCGTCTACACACAAAAGAAAACACATAATACAGTGGCAGCTCCCGTCATAGGCATCACCTAATGGTAATAGAGTCCACACCAGTTCTTTTGTCAGACTCACCTTAGGTTGCCTCAGTGGCGAATCCAGGATTCGTGTCTGGGGGGGGGCTGAGGTCATAAAAATTTTGTATCGTAGTGACGAATCATCATAAACCTCATGGCTTATGTCAACCAAATCACTTTAACTTTACAGACTTTCCTCACCTGACAATAAGAATCATATATAAAACTACAATACTTTCGATAATTTAATAAAAAATGCAATTAAATAACTAGACAAAAAATATTTTCGACCGCGTCAACGCTACAAGCACAAGTGGCAGGACTAGAAAAGTAGGAAAATTTTTGAGCTTGTCAAGCCAGAAAGCAATGTTGTCACGATTTTATTATTTTCTTTACAAACGAAAATTAAGAACAAACAGTTGTAGTGATTGCAAATAAAATCAACAATTTTAGTTAGCTATGGGGGGGGGTGTAGCCTGAAGCCCCCCCCCCCCTGGATTCGCCACTGGGTTGCTTGTATGAGATGCGGCAGCGTATAATTTTAAAGTGCCGACTCGGATCAAGTTTGTCATCTGATTTCGGTTCCAAATTACGAGGTTCTACCTCAACGGCTTTCGTGCAAGTCCTAAACAAGACATTACTCCTACTCATCAGTCCTGTGTTCGAATATTTAGATAGGGCGAAACAAGTTAAGCAACAAGATTCTGCTCTTAGGCAAACTATTTTCCGCAAACAGCTCTGGCCTGATTTGATGTACTCGTTCACTTTTCGACCTTAATATGTTACAATCGCAAGGCAAAGCTTGAATTTTTTCTGATTTTTCATCTAATTATATGATTAAAATATCTGCATTTAGTTTTTCAAGTAAAACAAACCTTCATAGTTAATTGAAATTCAGAGAGAATATAAATTAAGGATGCTGTTTTTAATTGCAAATTCATCAGTATTGAACTTGGTAAGCAAATGCTTCCTGTTCTCCGTAACATTCAGGTAACGTTATTGTTCCTGATTAAAGCTTCCAAGTCTGAAGGTACAAGTTTTTACAGGTGAGTAATACAATTTGGAGATCCATAAATGAAGACTTTTCTATCAGAGTAATCAAACATAATTTAATATTATCGTCTATGGAACAGCATCTTATCATTGGTCAAACGTTTTCATGTCATTAAGGCGCGCACATTGAAAGGATGAGGAGCCAAGACAGGCTTTTTTATTAGATCGAAACTCATCCTATTAATGTATCGTCCGTGGCCAATATTTCATTTTATAGTTTTAAGGAGGATCATAATTTTGTGAAATTAAATAAATTTTTGTTTGATGTTAAAAGAAATACTGTAAACTGTAAATAATAATACAGAAATACTGTAAATAATACAACATTTTCTTTATATTCTTAATAGAATGATTTTATTGTCTTTACAATATTCATGCGTGCGAGTTAAATCTATTTTAATTAGTGGTATTAAACTCAAGCCTATGTCTCTGCGCAACCTTGTGTAAGACAAGGTTTTGAATGGTTTCTGCAACGTTTTGAAGAAGACTCTAAAAAAATGCTTATGAAAAATCCAACAATATTAAACACTGATAATAAGTGTTGGAATTTAATTTATTATTAATGGGATTTCTTGAGAATTAATTTATATACTAATTGAATGAAAATCTATGCTCCCTAAGATTTATTAGCAACCAAATTAGAAATGCTGTTTCCAGGGTTTTTCTTTTTCCATATTTATTTCAGTATTTTGAAAATCACCCTTTACACGAAAAATCGTGCATTTTTTAATTAAAAAGTTTCACAATTTACCACACATTTACGCGCAAAAAATGGCCCAATTACGCAAATGAAACTTAATTAACATTCATTTTTACACCGCGGATGACAAATGCTCATTATTTGAAAAAAAAGAAGAAAGAAAGACACAGAAAAAGACAATTAAAACTAAAATAGAAGGACAAAACCATCTCTCACAGCCAAAAAGCTTCCATTTTTTCCACCCTCCCCGCCTTCCATTTATAATTATGCATGCTCCAACTAATTCCCCAAACGATTTTAAATACCTCCTCCATTGTTTACCACCCCTTATTGTTTTAAAAACACGCTTCCATTCATCTCAATATTTTTTTCCATCGCTGACAAGGGTGTTGATTGCCTGAAAATCTTCCGCCCCCCGACTACCTTGCACCCTTTTCATTATTGAGTGGTAATTTCTCAATTTGCAACCATGGGGTCATCGATACAGGGGCGCGAGGCTCTTTTCTTTCGACCCCCCTAACGATTTGTTGCGCCCCCTACCTTTTATTCGGCTGGATCATCATTAAAGGAGCGTTTCCTGGCACGCGGGAGTCGCGTAATTGCCCCCCTCGCTAGAATACCCCCCTCCCCCTATCCTCCGACAAATCATGGGCATCTTCGCTCGAGCTTGGATGCGCGGATAAATATAGGCACACGCTCGAGCTGAAGAGGGGATGGAATTCTATTGTGAAGTAAAATAGCTCCCCGTGTTTCCTGGATTTGCTTTGCAAGGGATGAATTTTTTGTCTCTAGTAGCGACGTCTCTATTATAATCATTTTTTTTTATTTCATTTTCTGCGTGCATTGACTTTCTGAGTATGATGGTAAATGGTATCAACTCGGGCATATCTTTTTCGCCTATTGGCCTTCTACTTTTTATTAATATTTTTATAATAAACAGCAATCATTTAGCTTGTCTTTGGTTGACTGCAGATGATAACGGATAAAAATATATAGATATAGAATACTGACTTCTAATACAAGTTAAACTAATTAAAAAAAGTCAGTTGCTAACTGACTTCTGCACAATAAGTAGCTAGTTAAAACCTTTGAAACTAAGCGTACGAGTTGAAAAAGGCTTTATTTCTACCAAAAATAAAGGGTAATATGTGTGTCTATTTTTGGCTGTCTAAAGGCTTACCACTGGACCTAGAGCGACTAAATTTAGCAAAAACGTAATTTGGAGGGTAAGAATGCGCACCTTGAGCAATATTTTAAAAATATATTCATTAAAATTTTAATTAATTAAAAATAAATCAAAATTTTGTGTTTTTCCACTATAACTTCCAAAAATATCATCGCATAAAATGATTTTCACATTGTTTATAAATGCAAAAAATTATCTTTTAAATGAAACTAATTTAGTTCTTGTGCCTTTTTTCCCTAGTTTAAAAATTTTTTAAAAGTATTTTTTCATACGATGTGCAAGAACACTTTCCATTCTTATAGCGAAATTCAACATAATTTCCTTGTTTCTTTAAATCGTTTAAACATATAATTTTTTCCATTGCTAAAGGTAAGGTTAAAATGTTTACCATCTTTGATGTATTAGCTCGTAGGTAGATTTTGGCGTTTTTGCGATTGAATGTTATATACTTTTTAAAACCTGTTTTTCAGTTTTTCTTTCAGCTGATAAGTTTTGTTCAGTTAAATATTTTTTAGCACCAGCTTCAAACTGATACTTTTTTTTATCGTTATCGAGGATAATCGCTTTTTGCTTTGCTTTTTAAATACACATTTTTAATTTAATTTTAATTTTACAGTTGATAGTTTTCGTTAGTTTAATTTTACAGTTGATAGTTTTCGTTAGTTTATTTTTACAGTTTTTAGTTTCATTTTAATTTTACAGTTATTGATAATATTTTTGTAAATTTAATTTCATTTTCAGGTTATTTCGTGTCCAAAGTATCATATTATTCTTTCATGCAGTTTATATGATGGCGTAAATCTTTTGCAGCTTTTTTAAACTATTAATTTTGTGCTGTTGAATTTGGCCATGTGTAGATATTTAACTCAAAACAGTTAATATTAAAATGCTTTTATTCTTTAAATATGCATAGAAACAGGCAATTAATTTTGCATATATTTCAATTTCCATTAAATTGACATTTTTCAATATCAATTTATAAGGGAAAACTTTAAATAATTACGCATTTCATATTGATAGTTTAACAGATAGGGAACACAATGGCAAACAAGCCATTTTTCAAAGACGGAAAATTTAAAGTAAGTAACACATAAGGGCTCTATGTTAGAGTTATTTATTAATTTCTTATTTTCAAATATTCAAGTTCAGAAATCTTTTCAGTTTAATTTAGTTATATTAACGTCCCGTTTTGAGGTCTATTTTGGGACGGACCTCGTAATTCTGAGCAGGCTGTCAGATGACGAGGACGGCACCTGAGCTGGCTCCCTCTCTCCAAACTTCCGCACCACACCAGCGGGAAGACGTTTGACCCATTACATGTGATTTAAGATGCAACAGACACCATATAAGATGGATATTCAGTAGAATTGGATTTCGAAACTGGAACCCTACGACCCTGAAACTGAGACCTTACCACTAGAACACCGCGACTTCAGAATTCTTTACGGTTACACTAGCAAAGGAATGAGAAAACAGAATGAAATGAAATGAATGAATGATGAAACAGAATGCACACATGTCTCTGAATTGTAGTGATGATTCACACACACACACTGAAAAACATATTTTCTTTCATAATGGAGAAAAAGTGAAGAAGTATTTTATTACAGTATAATCAAATACATAATAGACAGTTCTCACTAATATCAGATGACGGTTCCATGACACTTCCTCTTTTGGTTGGTATATAAAGGAGATTTAAAAAGGAAAAACTCAGGCCTCCGAATTGTAGCGTTCATTATCTAACTACACACTCCTATTTAGCAACGCAATATATATGCGATAAAACGGTAGTTTTTTTTTAAACTTTAGTTTCATAATAAAACATAACCAAACAGAATTGATAAATGCTAATTTTAAGATAATTTTCCCTATACATACTAATTGCATAACGAAAATACTAATATTGGGATTAGAGCTATTTGGAAAATTTGGAAATTGTGCGTGGAAATTTTCGAAAATTTCCATACACATTGCAATACTCCTATTGTAAGAAGCGCCAAAGTTTGGCAATCCTATGCCGCCAAATTCCAGTAACCATGTTCCGTCTTAGAGCGGAAGACGCCATCTTGGAGAGATGGGTTTTGGCAGTCAACGAGTGTAGAAGCACGCAAGAACGGTAGTTCTGTTTGCGCGGACCAAGCGGTCTTAGCGAGTGGCTGGCTAAGATTTGCCAGTAATATATTGTTTTAGAATATTAATATAGTTTATATTTGAGTAACAGCTCAAATGTCATCATTTTTGTGTGCTTCATTGTCCATTTCCCCTAGAATAAATAAATAAATAACTGGGATTAAACCGTCTTTAGTCTTATTATTGTCTCCATCCCTTACATCAAAAGAAATCCCATGTCAGGATCTTATACATATGTTACCGCTAAGGTGAGGTAATGTGCTGATTATCTAGATAACCTGCAGATTAACTAGGTCGATCCGTTAAAATGCAGAAAATTCATTCATTTCTACGTATTAATTAATAGACTGAAAATAAGATTTTTCCTAACAACAGTAACATTTTCGAACTCTAGAATTATTACCAGAGAAAAACAACTCAGTACTACTAGTTTAAAACACACTCTATAAAGTTGTTAGCAATTTGACGTAATAATCAGTAGATTGTAAATAAAATATACTGGCAATTTTCTAAACATGATAACATTTATTTACTGACTAATTTGAGTAAATAATTAGCAACTTGTAAGTAAAAAATACTGAAGATTGTCGAAACATAACGTCATATCTATTTATTTTTCGATTTCCAAAGAATAAAGTTAAGAGAATTAATCAATGATTAAATCAGTCAACAGAATGATTGATAGAATATATTAATGAATAAAGTAGAATGCAAAAAAAAAAAAAATTCTTTATCGATCTAAGAGCTTTAGAATATGGAAGATGAAAAGCGAGGAGGAGGGAAGGAACACAGAGGAAAAATACTTCTGTAGTTTAAGGATTCGGAATACGCTAGTGTGCACATTACCTAGGTAGAGAGAGGAAAACTCATATTTTGTAGAATATTCTGTACTTTAATGGAGCAAACAAATAGGGCAATAAGAAAATTAACTCGGTAATGAGCTCATTATCGACTACTGAACTTCAACGGTAGCATATGTATGAAAGTTCACATACACGTCCATTTCTTTCTTTCCGAGTAAATTGATCTTACAACTTTCTTTTTCCGCACTGATTAATGTTTATAGACAGGAAATCTGTCTCCATGGAATCAGTTCTTTTGAACTGGAAATGCAGTTGATAAACGTTTGCCTTCAGCATTTTGTTGATCAGTAACAATAGTTCTAACGAGAGATTCATCCATTACTTCGTTAGGATTGAACTGAACAAGGCCTTTTCGATATTTGGATCACGCTTTCCATGTATTTCCTCCTTTCGTAGAAATAACTCAATGGGGTAATGAAACCAAAGCTGTGTCTTGGACGGCCTTCAGCGGGGCTTTTAAACTCTATTCTCTCACAACCCCTTTTTGCAGCTGGAAAAACTTTTGGGGCCCAATCTTTGTCCGAAGAAGCTTGTTGTGACTTCGGATGTAAAAAAATAATTAAAAAACTTCTTCTTTGTCGGTTTTTTTTCGAATCTCTGACAAAATTATTATGTTTTCCTTCAAGGCGGGGAATCTTACCGCAAGAACATGAAAAAGTAGGACTATTTTGTGCCATTTCTTAGCAATATTTAGAAATACAAAAAATAATCTCTGAATATAACGAGACGTGTAAGTAGCGACGAGTTCACTTTTAAGGATGCAATTTTTCTCTTAGTTGCATGCCATGCGACGCAAACAAAAAAGGGGTTAAAGATGAATAAAAGAAGAAAGACAATTGACCTATTCATATTAAAATGTAGCCTACAATACAGAATACTAGTTTTGGTTAAAGATATAGAAGAATCTCAAAGAAAAAGGATGTGCAAAAGTTTCCGCGATTCCCTCATGGAAGCCACCAACAGATGAACCAGCGCTAGTTAATAGTTTTTCTGTAATACAAATCTGAATATATGAATATAGTTTTTTCCATAAATAAATTTGCATTCATATTTAAATTAGTATTTATCAATTTTTAAAACTTTGTGCAAACTTCTTATACATGCAGGTTTGTTATAATTAAAGTTCACATAGTGAGAAGGTCCTAGAGCCGGTTCTAGGGCTCCGAATGAAAGAAACTTTCACTGGCCAGAATGGTGCATTTTGGCTTCTGATGCTTCAGCTCGCCAAAAACACAACGCGCGTCAACTATCGTCAAGAAAGGAATTGAGCCAAGCTGATGATTCATCGCTCCACGAAACTTCGCCAAAACAAAAAGCGCCAAACGGTGTGTGTATGAAGGAATAGTGCCCAATATACAATGTTCACAATTGTAAGCTTCAAGGTGTTCACCTCAATTTGTGGATTTTACACCCTGATTTAAACTATTTTGACATTGATCTGAACGTTCTTTGGCTCTCTTAAGCCCATCTGCTTCATTTCTAACTGATCTCTTTTAAATAATTTCATCAAAGGTTCCATTATATCGTAAAAAATATTGTGAACTCGATGTTCAACTAATTTTTTTCGAGAAAAAATTGTTTTACACCAGAACGAATATAGTAGCAGGGTATGCCTGTGAAGTTACATGGCTACCGGTTTTGTTTTCTAAATAAGCCAATCGTTGCCATCGGCAAAAGAGAAATTAAACTTTTTGTGTGCCACTTACCTTAGCGTTTTATATATAGAGATGTGGTGTAATTGATGCGCTCTATGCAAACCGAGGAAAAAGATAGAAAAGAAAAAGTTAAATTTTTTGCCAATATCCGAGATGAATTTTCAGATATTTTGCATTGCTGAGGAAAAATTGAATAATTCCTATCGAGCTCTTTTTAGTTTAACTGAAAACGCTGCCGAAATTAATGTCTGAATGTAAAGTCCCTTTCCGTTCAAAATACAGTTTTTATACAAGAAAGCACACTACCTCACGTTATTTATTTGTGAAAATTCTGTATATTCTATCTTTTTTCTCTCTCTTTTTTTGAAAACAAAACAAAAAAGTATGAGGTGGAGTACTTGCTTGCATGAAAACGGTATTTTGAACGAAAAAGGACTTTACTTAATTTCGGCAACATTTTTAGTTAAACTAAAAAGAACTCAAATGAACAATTCATTTTTCTTCAGTATTAAAAAAAATCTTCAAAAATCATCTAACTATTGTCCTACAGCGCTAGCTATTGTCTAAAATTTTACCTTTTTTCTTTATTTTTTTCTTTTCGGTTTTCATAGAGTACATCAGTTGTAATACATTATAGAAAAATTTTGTTCCTTTTAGAGCCATAGAACACGCTATATAGCCTACTGAACAGACGAACTTTACTTATAACAACCCTGTGCATAAAAGAAAAACATCATATCTAAAAAATAAGAGACCAACGATAAAAAAAAAAAATGTTTGTGTAATAGTAAGAACAAGTTAGTTGTTTTGAGATCGTGCCTTTTCATTATCTAAAGGTTAAATTCCCTCAAATAAAAACCAAAATTAATTGCTAACAATTAAGCGACTGCTTAACAAAAACAACGATGATATTTAAAATTTACAGTAAAAAAAAATTAATAAACGTCGAATTATCTCACGATGCGAGTATACATCCGTTTACCCAGTTGACACCCTCTTAATATCTCACTCTCTTTGTCACAAACAATCAAAGCAAAACAATCCTACTTAGTTTTCCAATCGAGATCTAATCCCAGCGATCAAAATACTATCTTTCTTCTCGCTCAAGACTGCAACAGCGAAAGCAATTACCATATAAATATGACAGAACAAGTCCTCCTCTCTCATTTCCGTCAAACGGTGTCAAGAGTCCTTTTTAATGCGAGATTAACACGTCATGTTATTAAATTTTACCTTTTCTTTTTGCCTCTTTCACCCTGCAATCGGACTGTCACGTTTCTCCGAAGGCCCCCTGTGGTCAGAGAGGAGGGGGGAGGGGATATATTAAGTGCCGCGTCTGTTCCTCATTTCCACAAAGTGTTTCCTACCATTTGACAGAAGTTGGGGGATGACGTGTCAAAACCCGGGCGGAAAGTTTTGAAGATGTAGATCACAAAGAGGAAACAGTTTGTGATTTTTTTAAATAATTTACTTTTGTTGTTTTTTCAAAGGTAGAGTTCTTGCTCCATTTGCGGGGGCGAGACGTCAAATTTTTCTGGCCGTAGCGAATAGAATAAAAGATTTAAAAAAAAAATAAATGGAAAGAATTTGATTTAACAAAAGAAACAGGTGGGAGTCCGGGATTGTGTTATTTTTTGGGGAGAGGCCAAGCCCATGTTCCGATATTCATTTGATTGTCAAACGATGACATATAGGAATAAATGAGTTAAAAAAGGGTTATTGTATTGATTTGTATGACATGTAATTAAATGACTTTGTTTCGTAAATTCACAAAACTGAAGTATTATCATTGTTTTCATCTACTGTTTTGGATAAATAAACCCTTTGAATTTCATTTCATGACACATAGTAAGTCAAATTTGAAACAAATCATCACGCACCTCCGATTATATTACTGACTAGCCGCCTTCGGCTACCATCTTGTTCGCCAGGAATATAATTTCAATTGAATCTCTTGCGCATAATTTGATACTCATGATTCCCTTGACAAAACCATTTTAAATTTTCAATTGTGATAGACATTCAACCATGCTCTTTTAGTGGCCTTGCAACCTGTCTTTCCCATTGTCTATATGAACGTCCCTAAGGTTCTGTGTCCGATGCGCAGGCGCATTTCATTAACTAGAGGAATTTGCGCACACATTGTAAGTTTACTGGATCCCAATTACCTTTGGTAGGAAAACTTGGCGAACAACTAGAGGGGCAATAGAGAATGCATGCTTAAGAGAGTGATTGATGTGTGAAGGTTCTTTTCTATGAGATAATCACCAGTTTCCCAAGGGAAAATTGATAATTACATTATTCATGTATTTTCAATTTATTTAAGATAGCGATTAATTTATATGGATTATTTATTGTTTAATTTATACCTGTATTACTCACTTGTTTGAAAATAACACTTATTAAGGTCCTTAGCATTTTCCCAGGGAAGCATCGTTGTGTTATCAGGGGCACGAAATGTCATTCTTCTACTGACATTGATTAATTGCCATATGTCAAAGGTTTTCAATGCGTCAAAGCCAAGCCAAATCATATAGACATCGATAAAGTTTACAATACTACAACCTTTCCAACACTTGTGCGCAAAGAACACTACTTAATGACTTATCGCAAATGCGACTGTGCGCAAGTTCCACAATATCGTCCCTAATGGAGTCATGTAGCTGACCGTTCCATGTAACATCTAATTGTGCCATATCGGTGCCAACTGCGCTTCCGTACTCCTCATGTAAAATACGCATTTGATTGAAATAGTAAAATGGACTCGGCACATTTTAAGTCTGCTAGCATATTAACTCGATTAAAACATACTGATGAAAGGAATTAAAATGGCGTTCAGCGTATAGGATGTAGTTCCTAATATGCTAACTGTTTAGTGAACCAACGGTCTCTGATTTTCCCTCCACAGAAAGTCTAGCTCTTCAACCCCTCGGCGTAAGACCGGATGGGGGTGCTGGACTCCTGTGATTGGTCCCAAAGAGTTTGGTTTTTTTTTTGTTTTTGTTGATTTCTTGTGCAGGCTTCTGCCTCGCCGATTTCCTGTGTATGTGAGAATTTGTTGTAACGCTGAGTTTTACGGTCGTCTCGAGAGAGAGCGTCCGTTATGAGTTTAATAAATTTACAGTTCGCTAGATTTGAGTATTTTTGAGTCATGTTTGCTATCGACGCAACACTAACAATCTATCTCTAGCTGTCTATCCTCTATATGCCCCGGTACTTTTAGTTGAATTAATATTTTTGCCACCCTACTTATAACTTCCAATCGCCGCTACCGCCGAAGGGTTCCATGTTCGAAACCCGGTTGCATCAAAGATCCTCCTTGTATGTGGGGCTGGAGCACGTTACATTTGACGTCAAGGGTC
The DNA here is from genome assembly GCA_013235015.1 of Araneus ventricosus. Lineage (NCBI taxonomy): Eukaryota > Metazoa > Arthropoda > Arachnida > Araneae > Araneidae > Araneus > Araneus ventricosus. Next base: position 31,517 of record BGPR01004301.1, on the reverse strand, counting down.
AAATGTTCTCCCGCTGGTATGGTTCGGAAGTTACTAGAGAGATTGCCGGCTGAGGTGTCGTTCTTGTCATCGAGATCGGTCCCAAAATAGCCCTCTTGATCAGGGCCGGATTTACACAATTCTACTCCGCAGGCCAAAGCATATTTTGCTCCTCCCTGTCAAAAAAGTTAATATTGTTACAAAAATCGTTCTGTGAGTGTATGATGTAAAAAGTCCAACACGCAGGATAATGAAGGTTTATTCAGAAATTTGCAGGAAAACACGTAGCACTGGTAACAGGAAACAATAGATCTTGCACAGATTAGCAACGCAACAGACAACAATTTACAGGTAATAACAGTTCAGCACTTTGAGATATAGCAACAAAAACAATCAACAATCACTAATAACGCCAATAACAGCACTTTAAATAGCGCTCAGCTCACCAGCTTTCTAGCTCGCACTGCAGACGAAACTCCAAAGTCGTTCCAGTCGATCAACACGCTGCTCTCTGATCCAAGCGCGGCTCTTATATATTCTCCCCGACAGGCCGTGACGTCACATGGAGTTTTCTCGTACATTCAAACGTATTTTCTTCCCTAATAGAGATATCGAGAAAAGGGTGGCATTTTCTGGAATCACCGATTTCTCGCCAAATTTGAAGCCAAGTTCGTTGCCAAGGTCAGGGATCCAGGGCGATACTTACTTACCCAAACATACCCATGTAAAACTTTTTTTTCCAAACATAAGACTAGTGAGACAGGAAAGCGACATTACACTTTTGCAACAATATATAATTTTCAATTTAAAATACAATAGTTTATTTTTGAAAATTTAGGCACTTAATACAATTTTTATAATCTTCGAACCACATTAAACTTTTAATTCAAAATTATGCTACTTATGAAATAACACAACAATAACTCCTCAAAAATACTCCACCGAATTCCTTGAATTCTTCTGAAATACCAAATAGAACTTCTTCGTTCGCGCTTTGGTCCGTGAATAGGCTTGAAGGGTGGTAGAAGCGAACAGATCTTACTAAATCTATTTCAATGGGAGACGATAAGGTTCATAGAAGAAAAGAAAAAAATGCATCGCTCAATATATTTAATGTAACGAATGCAAATTTCAAAAACATCACTTAATGTGCCTTTTTTTAAAAAAAAAATACTGAACAATTAGTAAATTTTTGGTTATTATTTCTTCTGTATAAGCACCACTCCCGACCGCTGCTCCCTAGGCCAGGGCCTAGGTTGGCCCCATGGGTCATCTTCTCGTGATATTTCAAAACGGGATATTAATCTAACTAGCTAACTAAACCCATCGTCGTATCTTTGTATGTAGTCTGGAAATTATGGGAGCCTGAAAATAACAAATCTCAGCAATTAAACATTGTGGGACATCGGTCGTTTTTAGGGAAAAAACTTTTTAAGCATTTGTGGCGGACCTGATTATCATTCAGGCCGCCAGATGGCGGTGCTTTATCCAATCCGAGAGGACATTCCAAAGGAAAATTCTACAGATGCACTACAGTATATTCTCGATTATCCGTCAGCAGATTAAACAGGAATATGATTATCCGGGGAACTATCGTCAAAAACTTAAAATTAAAAACCTCCATCTATATTAGAATCATGCTAAAATGTCCGTGATGCTGGGAGGAGTTAAAAATAACTCCACCCCTTTTGTCTACGTCATTAACGAACGCGCAAATCTGATTTCTGTTATGGCGTCAAAGCAGGTTTTTTTATATATAGATTGAGCCGCGTTAGCAGTTTTTTTTCTTTTTTATTTATGCTGATTCATTACCCTCACTTCAAAGATCAATTGGAAGCTAGTGTCAATTGATTCATGAGTTCGGTTTTTCGTGCTATTAATTTAGAATACTTTCATTTTTGTTAAAAGGGTTCTTTCTTTTTCGTACTTGGAATTGAATATTTATATATTTTGCATTTAATATTTTTTCCTTAACCGTTCATATACTGAAAGGCTCCCTTTACTTGATGATTTCAATTTGGGGTGCATGCTATTGCTAATATTTTCGTTCAGCATTTTTTTTAAATTTTGTATTTGGTAATGCAATTTTTTTCTGTTTGTGTATTTTGCATTCTTCTTACTCCGACGAAACGAAAATAATTGTTATAAGTAAGATTATTAACAAAACGAAAGTTAGTGCCAATTGATTCATCAGTTCTGTTTTCCATGCTGTTTTTTAATTATTTCTTAAGCACTCTTCCAATGTACATGAGATTTTCTACAACAAATTTCGTTTGTAAATCAATCAATCTTAAGAATACAGTGGAGTCACCGATAAGAGGACCGTCTTATCTAACGGGCTGATCGGGCTGTATCCCAGGATGTCTCTGATGCAAGGGGCATCATTGATCTTAAAAATTTACTATACTGATTTTATATTAATTTTCAACTAAAAAGATTATTTAATTATGATTTTAATACTTTAAAGTGAAAATATGATCAAGGCTGGTAACTAGATAGCCATCGATTTTGTGACATACATGTATACATTGCACATGTAACGTACATTGTTACATTAACATATAAAGAGTGATTATAATTAAACTCCCCCGATAAACAGCAACCTACAGCTAAAACGGGTGAACGGATTGTAACCAAATTTGGTATATAGGCTATATACGAGATGCGCTCAAGGAATTTCGAAAAAAAAAAAAATGTTCAAAAATGTCCACTAGATGGCGCTTTTCATGGAAAAACATTAAATTTTACAACGAAAATGACCCACACGTAATACATAAACGATTTGAACAATTCAAAACGCGATTTAAAAGTAATAAAATGTAAAACCGAGAAAAGCTGTGTGTTCTAGGGTGAAAAAAAATCTCGGGATGTTTATGTATTCCATGTTGGTCGTTTATTTTGTTAAATTTAATGTTTTTCCATGAAAAGCGCCATCTAGTGGCCATTTTTGAACTTTTTTTTTCGAAATTCCTTGAGCGCATCTCGTGTATAATCTACCAAATTTGATTACAATCTGTTCACCCGTTTTAGCTGTAGAATACTGTTTATAGGGGAAGTTTAATTATAACCACACTGTATATTAGTTCAAAAAATATTCATACGCAGCCATTGCATGATTTTTTTTATATTTATAATGTAACCCTTAAAATTAATCAAGTATACGATTAGAAATGGCAGAATCGAACTTGCAAAATAGTAAGGCATTAATCAAATAACAAGACTTTTTCCCTTCCTCAGTTATTTTACTAGGTAACCATTTTCGTTGGATCATAAGTGCTGAAATTCCAATTTACGGTTATGATGAGGCTCTCAAATTTGTTAAGACG
>BGPR01004301.1:0-22371 GCA_013235015.1 Araneus ventricosus | reverse complement strand
TAATCTGAGTCAGGATAATTTGTGGACACATAGATTCTACTATGTAATCGTTACACTATGGATGCTAGATCTAGTACAAATTTTAGACCCAGTTTTTTCGAAGGTTAGGTTACAAGTTCCAAATGCACCTAGATTCTCTTCACTATGACGAGAACCAGAGAAACTCCCGTTGGTTCTATAAATTTCAAGCATCTGTACAAATTCAATACTTTTTGTTTCCTCTTGTATGTCATTTACAGCAGAAAGGTTAATCGTCAAAAATATTTTACCTCAGAAACTTTGACATTCTGTGACATTTTAGATATGGTGAGTTAGGGTCAAAGTGGAGTTGGGACAAATTTTTTTTTTCGAAACCTAAGAATACTCTCAGAATATAAGTGGTAACAAAATTTAAAATTTAGTTGCAAAATTAAAATTACCGGACACTATAATTTGTTCTATAATCATAGTTTAGACAGCTAAAATAAAATAAAAATAATTTTCTTACTAAGAGGGACGACCGCCATCAGTCATATTACTATATCCATAATTCCGAAAAAGATAATTTTTGAATAGTAATTGCTTGTATCTGTGCCAGAACACTGCGGATCGTACTGGGATTCTGCGCTGTGAGACAAGTAAAGATCGCCCCCATCGCCACTGTGCTACATTTTGCCTTAATTTTCCATCCCCTCTAGACCCAACTTCTGCATAATACATATCATTTATATATGTTTTTTTTTCTTACACAGATTTAGAGATTATATCATTAACCTAGGCCTCCTTTATAGCCTGCAGTCCTTGGAGGGGCCGATCATTCACGTTCCCTCAATGTCGGCATCTGTGAGAATGTACTGAAAATCAATTAAAAACCCTAAAATACACATCAAAATTATAGATCTATGTTAAATTTCAGATCATACCTTCAGCCTGTATACCTTTCCAAAATACATAATCCTCTTCTTTATACAAAGTACATACAAATAATAACATATTCTGGGAAATAGTTTTTTTTTAAGCGCGCGCATTCCCATTACAAAAAAATAGTTATATTTATGCTTATAGATGTTCAGTTCAAAATGTTAAGTATAATTTTAATATTGCATTTTTTTTAAAAAGGCGTCTCTCTCCTCTCGTCCATGTTAAAAATATTAAATACTAGCCGCCTTTGAGTCATGCAGTTTGTCGACAGATATTATTTCCAATTAAAATCTCTTATGTAATATGATATTCATGGTCCCTTAATAAAAGAAATTTTAAACTTCAGAGCTGTATTTAGACTAGCAAATATCTTCTTTAAGTTTTACTATTCATTACCTACAAACATTACTATTGATCAAGTAATTGCATGTCCTTAACATCTAATTATACGTTGTCAGCGCCAAGTTCCTTTCTTATTCCCATGCAAAATATGCGTTGGTTCAATAGTAAATGGCGCGGCATATATTATGTCCATTGCACTTATTGGATTTATCCTGCTGTAGACTGTAAGAATTAGACTTTATAGTTTATATTTACCCGGTAGATGGCGCGACTACAAGACTGTTCAGCCAAAAGTACAGTTGGCAGTTAGATAAATCAACCGGCAGATTTATTTTTTTGAGAATGGGGGGGTACCTGGGATAGGATTTTGTGTGGCCATGACTCAAGTACAAGAGAATTGTAAGTACTCAATTTCTTATCTTTTATATTTAAATGCATTTGTGTTTGTCTATTTATGTCCCGTGTAGTCCTGTATATGCATTAATAAATAGAATTAAAAGAAATATTACCTAATTTCTCGGCTGCATTTTATATAGCAAACACTAGGTAGATTACCACTCAGGTAGGCTGCACCAAAGTGTGCAGTTTTGGAAATAAAATGTTAGTTGGATTAAAGGCTGATAAAAGAGTTAAAATTTAGCAACATAAATCGTTTCAAGCTTGCACGCAATTATATTTCCTAATAAACTTATTATCTTAATTGAACGATTTGAGATTTACTTCCCATCTGAACTATAGCTAGGAATTTAAGCTCCCTGACTCGGGGTTATTTGGCGTCCCATCAGAACCACAGCTAGGAATTTGAGCGCCTATGGGTCAAAGAAAATATCTACCTAAAATAAAAAAAGAGGAGGGGAAAAACACCTCTGTTCTTTGAATAACGCCTTACACTTCCACAATTTGGCGTTTTCTTCATATTTAAAAATTAAAATTAGAAAACTTTTTGGTTCAAAATTAAAATAGAATCAATATAGTAAATTTGTAGACATCTCTGAGATACAACCCAGTTAGCCCATTGGATAAAATGACCTTGGGCAACGCTATGATGGATTTCGTCCAAAATCAGATACACGTCAGAGGATTAAACCATATACTAAATTTCAACCATCTAGCCATTTTTTCAGTTTGTGTTACCGTGCTCACGTGCACACGGACGGACAGGCTTCCCTTTGAGGAATTTTGTCCAAAATTCTTTAGATATCTACAGTGTTGATGTAAAGACTACATGCTAAATTTTATCCTTCTCTGTCGTTGCTTTTTTTAGTTATCGTGTTCATAGACAGAACACCGCCCCATGCTCCTGTTTCTAATGCCATTGCAGAAACTGTACCAGTTGGATGGACTGTGTTCATAGACAGAACGCCGCCCCAGGGCCCTGTGCCTGATGCTATTACGGCAACGAATGTACTCATAGACAGTCAGACATCATTATAAAAACGAATTTTTTGGACTTCAGGTCCAGAACGTCAAAATTCTTCAAAAACTCTAAATGGAATTTTTTGACGATTACAATTCTTCTCTATTTTTTTTCTAGAAAGTAAAGAGAGAGAGAGAGTGAATCATATTTCGACATAGTTATGTAATTTGAAACCAACCACCAATTTATGTATTTTGGGTTCACTGTGACGCATGCAGTCTGCTATCCAAAATTCTTTACCTCAGAGGTAAACTATCGGAAGTCTGATTTGCTTTATCCCGGCCACATTTTCGGATGATATGTTCGTAAAGTGTCGTAGCTGTAGATGGAAAAATAAATTAGCCGTTTTCAAACAATAAAATACAGCATGCGATACCTTACGTGCGCTGGAGAATTCTTCGGCCCTCCTATAAAATGCGAAAGTTATTACTTACGATAATTTATTTACCTCTGGCGTACAGAATTTAATCAACTCCGCAGCATCATTGCAATATATACTAATTGTAATGCCGCAATTAGTTGTGTAAAAATGAAACATTAGACATTTTTCAGTAATGTTTTGCAAAAACATTTATATCTGAAAATATTTATTCGGGAATACAAACTGCATGCATTTCGAAAAGTGAGATAACTAGTTACATTGAGAATGTTAACTTTCGAAAGAAAATTTTAACAATTTGCATCACTTTTCTCCTCGCTAATCAAATAAAACGAGAAGTTAATTTTGAAGAACTAGAACGACTCTTCAAAATTGTACCATTCGCTTTATTAACGTTTACTAATTCATTCAAATTCTTTTTCGTATTACTTCAATTTCTAATCTATCTTAATCATTTTCCATTTTAATTCCTTTAAATTAAAATTAAGTTCCCGCTCATGGAAAGCGACTTGATTAAATCCGCAAGTTTCAAAAGATATTAATTAATCTACTTTCTCCCACTTCCTTTTGACTGCAACCGTATTTCTGTTCACGTTCGAATTAGCAATTTATTTATTTCTTTGATCTGTTTTAGAAAAGCGTTGGAACATTTGCAATTTTCCGCGCACGATGGAAAAGATGATGGAATTATCGTAGCAATGAGCGTTTTGCTGAAAACTAAATCAAGAATTGTTATTTTATTCTCAAGGCTATTTTAAATATTTTTCTGCCTTTGATTATTAATTGGCATATTCGCTCTGTTGAAATTTCCCGCCAAAGAGATCGCTTTGTTGAGAGGAGAAATTCGATTAAGCCGAGAGCGATGTTCTTACTTATTTTAAATTCTCTTTTCTGTTATGAATGAAACAGATTAACGATAAATTAAAATTGCCCCTGAACGTGAGCAGATTGAAATCGTGATTAATTAATACTCTCTCGATATTTCTAGTTGCTTTTGTGTCTATAATTTATTGGCCTTTCAGGAGAACAAAGATTTCTTTGCAGTGGGATGAAATAAAATTATTTTCATTAAGCGAGTTGTTGATTCGTATAACGTCGAATATTAGCAATATGGTATCCTAAACCCGTTGCCTTTTTTATTATTAAAATGAATCAAAATTTGACCATTTAAGACAAACAACTAAGGAAATAAAAAATAATGAAAGAAGTACTTAACAAGTGTGTTATTTGCTGCGCGTGTATATTACGAAATAAAAACGAATGCAAATAACAAATGAAACTTTTTAAATGTTATAATATATGAAATATTTTAATGCTAGAATATAAGAAAATCTTCATTAAATGAAACGTTGTTCCCAGTGGCGTAGCGAGAGTAGTGCAAGGGGTGTAAAGATGCCCCGGTCACCAGTTTTAGGGGGGCCTTTATGACATTTTTAAAGCAAAATATGATGATGGGTGTAAAAATAATACCCATTATGCCCCCTGGCCCCATTCATGCTAGTTACGCCACTGATGACGACAGGGATAAAAAATCCTATTATTTTCGAAGTGTCACTCTCGCTACGCCACTGGCGATGGTGATGAAAACGTTTATGCATTTATGTCACTTTTTTAAAGTGAAATACGATGATGGGGCGTAAAAATAATACCCATTATGCCCTCTGGCCCCATTTATGCTTGCTACGCCACTGATGACGACAGGGATAAAAAAAATCCTGTTATTTTCCAAATGTCACTCTCGCTACGCCACTGGCGATGGTGATGAAAACGTTTATGTATTTATGTCACTTTTTTAAAGTGAAATATGATGATGAGGTGATTTCATACTACTGGCGTCACCTTTTAGTGAATTTGAAAAAAAAGTGATTTCAAAATTCCATAATAAATATTAATTATAAATTAAAGACTAAAAAGTTAAAAAAAATGTTTTTTTTTTAGTAAACTATCAAAATTGCATCCTTTAAAATAGTTTTTGTTGTAAGAATGTATTGGGAGAAGGGCAAAACGTAGTATTAACAAGAACAATATATTAAAGATATTTAATGGTATAAATTACCAAGGTTTCCCCCAAATGATTTACCAAACGCGATCTCTGGCGAAAAATACTTTTCATTAAGTGTTTATTTTTATGCCAAACCGAAAAACTTCCATAACTGTCCAGCTCACTCAGAAAGAAAGAAAAGAATGCAGACGATTTCCATCACTTGTATGAATATTCCAATATTCCATAACAAAAATACTCCAAACCGTTCCAGAAAAGAGCAACATCAGCTACTTGGGAACCATGGCTTGGATAAACCAAAGCTCACAATAAAAAAGGCACTTTAAAAACACGAAATCCATCCCTAAACCATTTCCTTCCTCCATTGCGACTCGCAGCCATGAATATACAAAAACGGCGTGAAGTAGATGGGGTTGGGCCCTTGTTTTCGCAAGCGATATTTCGAGGGCCCTCAAGAGCCGGGTTGGATCGGTGGATCGGGCCCACCAACCTTTACCGACTACTAAAGAAGTGTCAACACAGTCGAGTGCAAAAGAACGGCGATAGAACAAACAGAAGCTCTTCTATCGTTTGCTCATATTCTTTTTTTTTCCTTCCCTGATCTCCTCGAAAAGAATTGAAGTGAATGGAACCGCATGAATGGATGGAAGTTATGAATGAAATAGTAAGAGTTTGAGTGCGAGTGTGTGACTACTGAAAACATTACATTGTGGGAAATAGAAGAAAGCATGGGGAGGCACCTGAAGAGTGTAAAATGTTTATTTATCTTTTCTGTATTTATTTATGGCACCCTGAAGTGCAATATTCTTTATTGTTCATGTTTAAGTGCTCTAACGTCTATACGGAGAAGAAACGTTGCATTCAGTACTCATTCGAATCATCTCAGCTTATGCGGAGGAAAACAAAACTTAGTTTCGTTATTCTCTTCTAAGTCTGTTGCCTTTCTCACATTTATTGATTTGTTAGATTAAACAACTGTTTTTTAGCCGCAGCAAAGAAGTCGTGGTGTACTGATAGTAAGATCTCGGTTTTGAGATCGGAGAAGTCCCAAGCTCGGAAAACGAATCCACCAAAGACCCACTATGAATATGCTCTAAAATTTACATCAAGAGGCGAACGTCCTCTCAAGCCTGATGGTAGAGTCTGGCTTCAAGAGTTCGAGACTCAATTCCACGGAAGTTTCGTCGAGGATATAGAGCACGATAAATCTGCCAACGAGAGTCAAACGTCGTGACGTTGGTGTGGCTTGGAGGTATGGAGAGGGGATGCGGGCTCAAGTATGATCCTCATCATCTGACCACAATTCACAATTACGAAATCCTTACCCAAATAGTCCTTGAGATGATTATAAAAGGGGATGTTAATGTAACTTATCTAAATTATGCCAGCTCCAGAAAAGATCATTTGAGTATGACAATCAAGTAAGCGCTCTGTTTTCCAAGCTTCACAGCAATGTGTGGGACATTAGAGTTTCCTATAAATTTAAGGTATACACGGTGATCCTTTGATACTATCAGTACTCGAACTCTTAAACTTCGGGACACCAGGTTTAGACTTTGTCGAAAACAACTGTAAACCTTCTTTTGTGCGCATTTCATTTCGAGTTTTGAATTATATCAGCAGAGGAGGCTCGAGGTCCGGGCAAACCGGGGAACTGCCCGTGGCGCCAAAACCTGGGGTGGAGCCTAAACGGGAACGCAAAGAAAACAATATGGCTTAAAAGAAGTATGAGCTCCGAAAAAACTTGAAATAATTTCCCTTCCGTATTGGTGCCACATCCCCTTCTTCTGAATAATAGGGCCGCGGTGGCCTAATGGTAGGGTCTCAGCCTTGGGGCCGGAGGGTTCCAGGTTGGAAACCCGATTCCACAGAAGATCCACCGTGTATTGGTCCTGTTATACTCTAAATCATACGTAGTGGCGAAACGTCCTCCCGTTGGTATGGCGTGGAAGTTTGGCGAAGGGTGCCGCCTCAGGTGTCGTCCTCGTCATCTGACCACGGTTCAAAATTACGAGGTCCGCCCCAAAATAGCCTTCGTGTTGCTTCGAAAACGGGACTTTAATATAACTGATCTTCTGAATAAGGCCAGTGACTGAAAATTTTTCTGACTGCAATAGTGTAGCGAGAGTAAGTAGCGCCTGGATCAAAATATGATTTTTTCGCCCCCGTCATCATTAGTGATTTTGTTTATGTAAATGGCGCCTTGGACATGGTCATTTTTTGTCTCCTCATCGTATTTGACTTTGAAGGGGACATAAAAGCATTAACATTTCGTTATCATGGCCACTGGCCTAAGCGAGAATAAGTTGCACCCGGAAAGTAGGTCTTTTCTTTATTATAGTCGTCATCAGTGGCTTAACGAGTGTAAATGGCGCCAAGAGTATGGTATTATTTTTACGCCCCTTCATCATTGCTTTGAAAATGGCATAAACGCAGTATTGTTTTGTCTCCATGGTTCCCCCTAAAACTCACGAGGGATCATCCATACCTCCCTAGCTCCCCGGTCGCTACGCCACTGTGACTCTGCCAGTTGCTGTTAAGCTGGCGAGAAAATATTTTTAAAACTGAAACTTATCGAAACGTATCTTCAATCCATCTTGCCCCCAGGAGCGACCATGCTAAGCAATCTTGCCAATATTGAAATTTAGGAGATTATGAAAAAGATTGCAAATAAAAATGCAAAAAAGCTAATTTTCGAACAGGATTTAGGATGCGATGCTAAAATAAAGTCATTTTTTAAATAAATTTATTGAATACATTATTTTAGTTTCAATAAGACCACAATAAAAATTCTCACCATAATATATTAAGTTATATCTACAGGTAAAACATGCGTATTTCTAAGTAAAAGTTTGCTGACATTTATAATACTCACATTATAGAATTAAAAAAAACCATTTTGGTTAGCGGAAGGAGGGGGGGGGGGCGCCCTATTGTTGCCTTGTCCGGTTGGTAGAGCTGTCTCGGGCCGCCTCTGAATATATATCCGATATCATCCATTTTAGATCAAGGATCTTGAATCAAGGTCGCAGTTGTGTGGTGACAGACCGATTTTACTGAAGATTCACCATGAAGTTGGGTTTGAAGCGCGTTTAATTTGCCATCGTCTAGCAAACGGCATCGCATTAGGTTGATATGTTGTTTGTTTTGTATTGGAGAGCCGAATATGCTCTAGCGGAAAAAAAAAAAAAAAAATATGGCCGCCTTTCTAGGAGGACTCCATTTTTTTTTGTCTTGACCGAATTGGATCGGCAATTTTTCTGGTCCATCTCCTGATGGCAATTTTACTTAATTTTTAAGCAGATTAAAACGAATTTTGTAATGAATATTTTTTTGAACTAGGGGATAACAGTCTTTGTTGCTAAAAATCCCTAAACCTCGTATCTCTCGGAGATACAATTCAAGTCATGCGATCTAGCTCAGATGTTATACTCGCCATCTATCCAGGATTAAAATCCATGCGGTGTGTCCCAAAATGGAATTCGTGTTGCTTCAAAATCAGAACAAAATCCATTTTGAATCAGTTCAAGTATCATCAGTTCCCATTTATAAAAAAAGTATTATTTCTTTCTTCGAACATACCCCAAGCTTTATCTGCGAATAATTTTTTTTTTATCTAAGAATGAAATCAAATGTCCTATCTTTTCAATTACAATTGAATTTAATTTCTTATGAGTGTGTGCTAAAGTTTTACAGATGCTCAATTTCAGTCTAATTCAACTTTGTAGCATCATCCTTCGTAGTATCGTCATGTCTTCCTCGGTCTTCGTGTGGATTCCTTTTTTTCTATGAATTTGAATCCATTCAAAGCACTTATATTTTTTACCTTTCTATTTTCTGTAATTTTTATTACTTCTATTTTTTTCAATAACAAAGAGTTAATTGAACTTCGGTAGTTATAGATTAGGCTTTGATTTGAAATAAATTAATTTGCTGAGATTCTGTTTTTCTTAGTCAACTAAATATTTTAGACTCTACAGCTTACATAATTTTGCACTTCTGGTTAACTTGAATATATGAGAGTTAAATTTCTCTCAATCATCTCATGCTTACTTATCTAAAATTATATTTTAAGATCATTAAAAACAATATTTTTACTAGAATAATCTGAATTTTTCCTTCTTTCAAGATTTCTATTTTCACAACTATGGAATTAATTAAACAATTCAAGAATTGGATTAGCTGATCGCCAACAAATCATCGCATAGGATTGTACTATTGCTTTCATATCGTTGAGTTAGTAACTGAAGTTGTTAAAATAAATATCTTATAATCACGTATATGGGGTAATCTGCGCTTATGCAAAGCGTACTCTTTCGATTTTCGACAAAATCCGTCAACAAGAAGTCTATCTGTCCGTCTGTGTGCTTATGAACAAAATAACTTGAATACACACATAGATGAATGAAATTTAGCACATGATTTTATAACAAAAATTGTTGACTTGTATTAAATTTTGGATTAAATCTACCGACGAATTGACTGTTTGTCGGTCAATGTATTCTTGTATATGTGAATGCGATAAGTCAGAAACACCCCAATGTAGAGCGATGAATTTTAGTATATATGTGATCTTTATACCAAAATTCGAGATAAATGTTCAGTCTTGGTCTACAAGAAGAGGTAGTGTCAGTGGCGTAGTTAGTGTAAGTGGCGTTCGGGTATTTTTTTATTTTTTGATAATTTTTTTTGGGGCGCGCCCCCGCCCCAGAATTAGGGGTTTAGTTTGTATGAACGGCTCCCGAGGCTTGTCATTTTTTTCGCCCCCTGATAATATTTGGCTTTAAAAAATTGACATAAACGCACTAACGTTTTGGCACCATGGTCAGTGGTATAATGGGGGTAAGTGACGCTAGGAGAATAATATATTTTTTACCCCAGTCATCATCAACGGCTTAACAAAAAGTGACAAAATCGCACTAACGTTTTGGCACCATGGTCAGTAGTATAATGAGGATAAGTGACGCTAGGAGAATACTATATTCTTTTACCCCAGTCGTCATCAACGGCTTAACAAAAAGTAACAAAATCGCACTAATGTTTTGTCCCCATGGCGCCCCCTAAGACTGGCGCCCGGGTCATCAATACTACCCTTGCCCCCCGGCTGCTATGTCACTGGGTAGTGTTACAAACTCACAAACTCACCTTACACTATACTATGAAATTAAATACAAAACATGTCATACTGTGGAAGTATACGATAAAGAAAAAGTAATATACGTATGCTGGTTGAGTTTTGATATTACAGCTCAGTTTTCGCATGTTTAATGATTTGTATGCAGTGGCGTAGCGACCAGGGGGCAAGGGGGTATATATTCTGTGAACGCCAGTCTGAGGAGATGCCATAGAAATAAAACATTATTTTGCTTTATATCACTTTTGAGCCAAATATGATGAGGGAATGAAAAAGTAATACCATGCTCCGGGCACCATCTACACAGATTACAATTGGGGGAGGGGCAAAAAAATCACATGTCTTGGGCGTCACTTACCCTCGCTACGCCATTGCTTATATGGAATGCATAAGACCTCTTTTAACATTTTGCATTCTTGCTCCCCGTATTTTATCATTTCATTTGAATAAACTTTAAATGAAATTTAAAAATTGCAGCGAATCTAACTGAATTACATCTGTGAATTCTGTGATTTGTTTCAGCCACAGCTTGAAACGCGGGAATTCAGAGCAAAATGCACAAATAAATAGTTAAAAATAATATAAGCGCATTTCAAACGTATACGAAAAATTAGCAATGAAACAGCATTTAAGATTTCAGAAGTCGGCTCTATATACCATGTCAGACGGCTGCACCATTTATTTCCGATACCTTTAAATTTGACAAACAAATAGAACTATGAAAGAAAAATATCCCAAAACAAAGTTCCCAAATATGGCTATTCTTTTCCTCAAAGAAGGATTAGTTATATCGCAATACTTACAAAGCGTGCTCACAAGATTAGGCACATGGCTTTTCAACAAATCGTTTCAATATTTCCCAACATTAGCCAACCGTGTCCCCCCGACCCGGGTCTTCCATTGTGGTGCGTTGGCGAGAAAATTGGCCGGGGGAATAAAAAAAAAGCCGCCAAGCTTTATTAAAATACATCCTTAACTCCGGGACGTCCGTAAATAGAGATTTCAATGTAGTCTCGTTTGTGGCAGTGATAGAAAAGAGAATGAATCTAAAAAGCTGCAGAGAGTCAAAGGTTGTTTCACGCCTTAGTTCGCCGCGGGAGGGCGTTGTGTGACGTCGTGACAGCTGGATTACAAACACCTCTTCCATAATAGACGGAAGAAATCATAACAATAAAAATATTTCTTTAAAAAAAAAATGGTTAGATAAGTAAGCCTTCACTTTGTAGTCAAGGTGCGGCGGCTGCCATTTTCGCGCTTTCCTTTTGACCGGGTCCCGTCTTTTGTCTAGTCGTGAAAAGGCGTTCCATCCTCAGACAAAAGAAGGATGAGTTGACACAGAAATACGCCAAATGGGAATTTACTTGTGACGAATTTCAAAAGATCTCGCACAATTTGCTCGTGAAGAATTGCTGAAGATCTGCAATGTCCAGACAAAAAAAAAAAAAATGGTTTAGCTGTAAGAATGTGATACATTTGTGCTGACTTACCGCTTAAGATCTAACGGCGTTTAAGTTTTTCTGCTCACAAGTGTAATTTACATTCATAAGTGCAAGAAAGAAAGTTAAGGAAATTTATTTAATGTTATTAATATTGTTAAGAACTATGTGGACACTTTTTGGGTTGACGTAGGCGTTGCCAGACTTTTTAAAAGGTTGGGTAGGTAGCATGATGTTAAAATAACTACTAGAGGTTATTAAATTTAACAGAAAATTTGAATATTAATTTTTATCTTGTCTTGAGATCGGAAATTGGTCGGATTATAAGCAAATAAATATTATAAATTGTCATAAATTCATGCTCACGAGATACACATAAAGTACACCTTGCCTGTTAAAATTCGGTATTCAATGTGTATCTCGTATTTACCGCAATATTTTTTAACACATATTTGGTTGCTTGTAAAAATAGTTTATATTTCGCCTTATAAATTCCTTGGAAAATCCTTCTAGTTTGAGCAAAGAATTCTAATTAATTTTGATTAGTTCTTAAACTCTGTCTACTTTATTCAATGTCGTTTTCAGATCGCGTGATCGTTTACATCATTAGTTGGGAAAACATAAACTTACAAAAACTTTTTTTTTCATTTAAAAATATATTTAGATAATTTTGCGTAAATTATTTCTTAAAATACATTTTTTATAAGTTAGTTGATAATACCACACCGCTGTATTAGAAAAATTAAACTAAACACACTACGCAGAATGACATAGATTTAAAAGTTTCTTTTCGAATTGCCACAGACCACGGTTTCAATAACTCAGAATTGTTAATTGGAAAATCGAGTAGCGTTTCTATGCTTTTTTCGTTTCGATCTTTTACCATTATTATTGTAATGTTGTGTTGGAAATAATGCGCGAGGAAATTATTTTAATTTTTATATGGTAAATGTCATGGAAAATGGTAATGGTAAATAATAATTGGAAAATTGAATCGTAAACTGAATTCTATTTTATTTTTATTTTATTGTAATTGTGATATGATGAAATTTTTTAATATGTATTCTATGTTGTATGCTATGAAGTATTATCATACGTTAGGAATTTTGAAAATTATTGTCCGAATGCTTTCTCTACGAGGTGAAGTCCATGGGTTTTCCAGTCAGTGGACAAAATTGTTTAAATGGAAAAAACTTGCTCAGGGAGCCCAAAGGGTACAGCAGAGGCTTCGTGCCCCGTGTGTTCTCCCGGTGTCTCTTGCTCGTGAGGGCTTCGTGGTGATTGTCATCAACTTTCAACTGTGTGCTTTTTGCAGGACGTTGAAATCTTTATGCACATCATAACAACCAAAAGAAAAACAATAATGTCCTTTTTTTCTATTCAAAAATGTTTGCAAAAGATGTGAAGATAGCATCAAAGTACTGGCTCAAGGGCAGTGTATGCAATAGTGCAATATGTAGTTTCATGTTGACATGAGCAGTTAGATTTTTCATGTGACCGTGACGTCACTTGAATTGATTCCATTGTCTTTCAGCGCGTGCAAAGTGTTAGTGCTATAATAATAGGATAGCGTTATTTGTAGGTACTATACCTACGGATAAAACACTATTTACATGTATAGTGAGTCACTGGCCGGATTACATTAGTGAAGTAGCATCGGGAGCGGCCGTTACTTGCGAGGGTGACCGTCTGAGGAACACTGCATGCTGTTTTCTTTCTTTTTGAGTTCTTGATTCATGGACTTGGTTAGTTATACTATATCAAGTGGAATTGGTCTCAACGTGTAAAATATCTGCGGATAAAACGTTATTTACAGTTTAAGAATAAATAATGAGTTGTCGTGAATTTTGTTCTTTAATTTTAATAATTTAAAAAAAATTTAAATAAAATTCTCAACATTATTTCTCATTGCTGGTCTTAGATTCAAACCGTTTTCTTGTTTCTACAAATATTTAATTGTTTGTTTTCAACCCTCTGTTCGAAACTGTTGTAGGGAGATGCTGTTTATTTATCTAGATTCCTTAAAGGAATTATACCTATTTTTGGATAATGGGATTAGCCGTTACTGTATCTTTGGATAAAACGTTATTTTTTAGGCAGGGAGCATTCTGTTCAATTTAATTTTTCTACAAATAATTCTAACAAAATAAATTTCACTTAAATTTATTACTAATTTAAATTTTAATTAATAAGAACAATGAATTTTTCTTCTATACAAGTAATTGAAAAAAACAGGAACCAAATATTTATACATTTTTAAACTTAGAAACCATGCAAACATTGGGTAGGGGAATGGGAGTAATAATAAGGTTATTTTAAATAGGTTTGAAAATTAACAAGGTTATAAAAAAGGAGCAAAATGAAATAAAATATTGAACTTATGGACAATGCTTTTAAACATGATTTGCAAAATATCAAATTCTTAAACAGATTGTTTACGCAACTGCGATTACAAAAAAACCCAAAACATCCAACTTGTTGGACGGATTCGAACCCATTGCCTTTCCGGTAGTAGGGAAGCACGTTACTACCATGCCAGTCGGTCGTATCAAGACGTTACGGGGTCTTTTATTTTAATTCTTTAGTCTCTCACCCTTTGTTAAAATTCTTAACGACGGTTAATTTTGCATTTTCTTCTACATAAATTTGCATTTTGTAAATAAGATAAGCAGATATAAACTACTGACATTAGATTTCCGTCAGCTGTAAAGAGGAGTTTAAAATTTCGTAAGACATTTTAGGGTCTTTGGAGCTCATCAGGTTCGGAAATTTGATTTTTATCGATAACTTACCAAGAGGTTCAATTTTATGACTAAAAAAATTAATAAATATATTTTCTCTATCTAATTCAATCAAATTAGTTAGAAATCAATACTCAAAACCAAATTAAATGTGAAACAAAAACGTATTGCTTGTCTCCGACGAAACACTGAAAATTCTCGAAAAGTAGCATTAATCTTTCTTTTAATAATCTCATAAACACAAAAAGAACATTTCAAATGCAAATAGAACATTTCAAAATTCCTACAGAACAATATTGAATTTCACGAAATCTGCAAATAATCCGCAGGTAAAATATACATGCAAATAACACTTTTTCCGTAGGTACAGTATACCTGCAAATAACGTTTTATTCTTAGGTACAGTACCTGCAAATAATAACTTCCATAATAATAATAATGTAATAAGGGGATCGAAAAAAAATACAGACACTTTACAAGGACTGCATTATAATAAACTTTACTAGAGCGCATATTTATATACATTCTGAATTTAATATTTACTAAAAGCATTATTTTAATGAATGTTCTTCTTATCTGATTTGCAGAGAAAAATATATTAAAAAATCCACATACTCTCACAATGTTGATCGATATTCATAAAAGTCATTTCCATATTTTATATTTTGCATTCCGCGGGAGATTATGCATGAGCCCTAAGAAAATTAAACTTTGACATAGGATAGGGCCGATCCTATTCAGCTAGGCATTGATTTTATTAATACGTTTATTCAGACCTGGAGAGAAAGATAATAGTTGTGTGCTTGTATAATTATAAAACCTAGTCTAGGCCACCTGGCATATTGTTTGTCCTGCCACTCTATAGTAAGGCCACTGAGCTTTAGTTTTTATTTAGTTTACTTATATTAACGTCCCGTTTTGGAGCAACATGTGGACTATTTTTGGGGGACGGATCTCGTAATTTTGAGCCGTGGTCAGATGACGAGGACGACGCCTGAGCCGGCGCCTCCCTCTTCAGACTTCCGCACCACACCGACTGGAGGACATTTGGAGACGTCAGAATTAACTTGCACCAGGCCCTCACGCATGGCGGTTCTTTAGAGGAATCGGGCTTCGAAACTGGAACCCTTCGGCGAGAAACCAAGATCTTACCACTAGGCAACAGCGACCCCAGATTACCGAGCACATACATTCGTATATTGTTACGAATATGGAAAGTCGCTTCCCAGCAATGTTAGTCTTATGGCTGGGAAGAGAGTTTTACAGTGGTAAGTATGGGATGACTGGCAGCAGCCAGGCCTGGACTCCTGACCTTGGCGATAAACTTGGTGACCATTTAGGCGACTTCACGACAAATTTGGCTACCTTGGCGACAAATCGAAGATTCCAGAAAATGCAATCCTTTTCTCGATATCTCTATTAGGATAGAAGATACGCTTGAATGTACTAGATGATTCCATGTGACGTCACGGCCTGTCGGGGAGACTATAAAAGAACCGCACTTGGATCACAGAGAAGTAGTGTGTTGATCGATTGGAATGACTTTGGAGTTTCGTCTGCACATCGAGCTAGAAAGCCGGTGAGCTGAGCGCTATTGAAAGTGCGCGTTTTCTTGCATATTCGTGAATAAACCTTAATTCCGCATTATCCTGCGTGTTGGACTGTTTACACCATACATCCACAGAGCAATTTTTGTCACAGTATATAATGATTTTTTCTTCTTCCTGCGAACTATTATCTCATTAACGAGCATCCACTTGTTTTATTTAGAATTTTTAATGCTATGGCTACGGTTATTAGCTAATTGTTCCATTTCAGGTCCTAATCTAAGTGACCAGAATCACACTTAATTATCAATAAATTGATAATTTTTAGTTTCCATACATCAGCTACTGCAAACAGATCTATACCTACAAACAAAATTGCAGCTCACGAACATAGTGATAAGGGACCCCCAAACCCCTCGACCCCACCATTTCGCTGCAACAGACCCCTCAACTGTCGAGTGTCTGTTTTCTCTAACCCATGAATGTAACGCGAATATTAACAGTGAGGGGGGGAGGCAAACCCAAACAGGAGCCCCCTCCCTTTCTTTTTCTCGAGAGGAAGGCACAATGGGAGAAGGGGGCCCACAACGGCATGGGGCACAAAAGACCGCCCGTAATAATGATGATTTAGTCGCACTCTGTTACGCCCGTTTAGGGCACATTGATTGGTTTACTTTGTGGTGGTGGCCTCAGATGATGATGGGGAGCTCACAGGAAAGTGGATTAGTCCATGGTTGGGTAAGTGGGCTCCCTGAAATCCTGTTAAAGGAGGCAGCCACCTCGGGTATCGGGTGTCCAAGAAAAAATACCTCCTCTAATAAAAACCAACCCCCATTACCTTTCGGAGGGGGGGGGGGGGGGGAATGACGTGCGAAAGGTGAAAAGTTTCCAACAAGAGATATTCCACTGGAGGCAGCGGCCCGTGAATCGGCTGCAGTTATCAGCCAATAAAATTGCTTATTTGTTCACAGTAGGTAAACGCTATCACTCAAGTACAAAAGGGATTCTGTTGAGGAGGAAGTTGTACCTTGGCCTGGTTAGGCATACATTTTTTTTACCGATTATTGTTGGCAAATGATATTTATTTGGTTTCCTGGTCGTTGTGGGGCTTATATGTGATGTAGAGACCACGTGAAGTATAAAAATGTTTTAAAGGAAGGTTTCGTGACAATTAATTAAATATTAAATTTTTTTATTAATTAAAAACTATGTTTCCGTGTATAGAACAGATTATTTTATTTTTAGTATTGCCATCCTGTTGAGTGAATGTTATTATTGATGGCTTAAACCATTTTATTTATTTGCCTCCGAGTTGCTATTCACAATGCTTAAATAAATTTTGTATAATTCTTTAAAAATCATTAATAACCTTCGAAAACATTAATTTTCAACGATTTAAAAAAATTCTCTGGCACAGTTTATAATCGCTTGGAAGCTACGGCATTCCAGGGATAAATAAACGTTAGCATATTGCTCTAGAGCGGATTAAAGGCAAGGCACAGTAAGTGTGCTCCAGAAGACCCGGGCTGAAAGAGGGCCCCGAAAAGATGCTTATTCATTTTTATCATATTTTGATATTTAATATCAAATTAATTCTCTTGTTTAGCCTTATGACTCATTAAATATTGTATAGAAAATAAAAATTATTTATTCAATAGAAATACACAAAATAATATTTCAAAGAAAAAGCCAATCACATTATCTTTCTTGCAATAAATTCTCAACTTCTTTCGATAATATTTAAGATATAAAAATAAAATTGCTTGATTCCATCCATCTTAATTATCTGCGAAGGCAAATTTAGCTAATTATTAAAATTAATAAGAGTTATTCTTTGAAAAATTGCAATTTTAATGAATGAGAATATTCGAAATTACTCATTTAAAACGCAGGCTGTGATTGGCAAATCGAAATATGCAAGTACGCACGTATGATGCTTTCAGAGTGCCCCCCAAAAATTCAGCGCCAGAGGTCCTCAACATGATTAATACACCTGGTATCATTACGCTAAAATTAGACATAAAGGTATTTTCATCTCGAGGAACACGAGGTATATCTGCTGCTATTAGCATTAATAATAAACGTTTGGTTACAAATCTCGGTTCTTTTCGTTCAAAAAATTTTCCATTCATCGAACTAAAATAAAAAATCCGGTGTTAAACTAAGATTCTATCAATCTCGGTAAATGACATGAAAATTGTGATATTTTTAAACGAATTGTCTTGATTTTATCAAGTTAATTTCACTAATGTGAGTTTTTTTGAGAGTAAAATCGAATACAGAAAAAGCTGTGAAACAATTCCTCTCCTGATTTGAAAGGAATGAAAACCAGATAAAATAACAAGTTATGTGAGACGGTAATTAATTTTAATTTGAAAAAGAAAAGTATCCGACAAGTTATATGACAATTATCTTGACGATTTAAAAATTTTATTAGGATTATACTGAACATGCTTGAAGTTAAATAATGATTGTCAATCTCTTCACATACAATGGCGAGTATACTTCGTGCATCAAATTACTGAATTTTTGATTACGAAAATTGTATTTAAATCATGAGGGATACATAAATTCTTAGGTCTAATTCTACTTCTTAGGTGTATGGGTGGAAATAGAGTAGAACTTATCTAATTAGAAATTGATGAGTCAAAATAAAAATTCAATTTATTTTGACAGTTTTAATGAATAATACATAATTAATAATTAAAAATATAATAATTTAAAAAATACTAGATTCAAAAAATAAGTAATTTTAATAAGTAAAAAGTATACAACAGTTTGAATAAAAAAATAATTCTATAAAACTTTAAAATTAACAGTATAATTCAGAATTAGCATGTTCAATGTTTTCTTTAAATGGGAGATATTTTTAATTACATTTTTAATTGAATGCACTGTATAACAGTAAAGTCATTGAATGAATTATTTTTATTTTGATGAATAAAAATAAAAGTGATTCCAAACGCATAATAAATGAGGTGAAGGGTTTTAAAACTCTTCTTTAAAATCTTTCGTTTTAAAAATTTCGTGATTGATCTCTTCAAAGGTTTGAAGTTGCTTAGTTTATTCAAATATTATTGAAAGGTAAAACAGTGTGTGCGTCGTTCTATTTATTATATTTAAAAGTTTTTCTATATCTCCTGAACCTATCTTTTATTAGATTTAATATTAAAATTTTTCTACATAACGGATGAGACAGGCATTTTGTTACATACAAAAGAAAAATAAGGTGTGAAAACATTTTTTTAAAGAGTTGTTAAAAATAATCTTCTCGCCCCCCTTCGAGAACCCCCCCCATTAACATTTCATGGTTTCATTCGATTAACAACAGTTCTTAGATGAATTCAATGAAAAAAGAAAGAAATGATAACAGAGAAATTAGTTCTTTCAATGCTTCAAAATTGTTTTTAGCTATAAGTACCTACCTTGCATAACTCGACTGCAAACATAGAGATATTCTGGCAATCAAAACCGATGAGTGTGGGCTATTTGATTAAGGTAGTATGGAAAATAAAATAGAATTTATTTTAAAATTCTTAGGAAAAAAAAGAGTAGATTTAATTTTAAAATTCTAAAAATCTTAAATAAAAGTGAAGCCAAATTAAGCAGAAATAAAAGTTTGTACGGCCATGTGCTTTGAAAAAATGTCAAATTTCCTAAATTTGTACTTACAAAAAGTCAATATGGCAACACTGAGTATAGCTAGCCAAAGTCAATGAGACAAGGGCTCATGACAAAGGAGAAAAATGACAAACATTGTTGGTCAAAGCGACCCGGAGGCATATTTACAAACCCTACCCTGATAGAACTGAGGCAGGAAATCAGCCGATATCATTGGCTACGAGGGGCAGTGACGTCGTTTTCAGCTCTCGCACGTAGCGTACGGCAATCATAACAAAACAAGAGTCGACTAAATAAAATTGCGACGTAGGTGCTTATCGTAGATCAAAATTCGCGAAGTCCAAGCAACGGAAACCTAAATTAATTCAAAGTCCGCATTCAATGGCTTGTTTTAACGACGTCATCGGCTCTGGGCAAAGCGAGCCAATCATATTGTCCGATTTCCTGCCTCATTTCTATCAGGGTAGGGTTTGTAAATATGCGACCCGGAGCACATGGGTAGCACCTGAGGTAGTAGGCTGACTTAAGTCCTAGATCCTGGTCTTGGAGTTATACTACTTTCCTAGAAGTCTTACAGAGGGAACTGGCCCACAGTTGTGTTTCCCACGCAACAATACTAGAAAACCCTCCAGCAACAAGCCTGACGGCAGCGAGTATTTCGTTGCTAAAGTGCATATCCGTCTCCTAGTTTTTAAATAATACTAATTAACAGCGTAGCTAGAGGACAGAAATCACATTCTTCTTCTTCCGATTATATCCCTAGACCATATGCTGCTACCCCACAACGCCACTTGTGAATAGGTTATAAATAGTTCTTACAAAAAATTATTTATACTCTAAACGCAGTAAATGATCCTGCTTTTCTGATTTGTTTTTATTCAGTTTTCTGAATAATTTTTGTTGGATAATGGACATTTCGAAGTAGGCTTATTTTCCCATGAATCCCGAAATAACTATTCTTCCTCAGTTTTTGTTACCATTCACACTTTCAGGATACAACATTTGAGGCTTATTTGTTTTATTTTTTCCTAATTTAATTCGACATATAACACACACAAAATATTTTGATAGATATCCTTTTAAAGTGCTAAATTCATTGGGAGCTGGCAAAATTTTGCAAAAATTATTGAAAAGAAGAGGTGATTAAATTTCTTGCGGATAATTGGGTCTCGAATGCTAAAAGAATGCAAATCCTTATCGAATTGAAACCGCGTATCGCGAAATAAACGATGCTGTATCTTCAAATCAACGAATTAAATCATATCTTTAATTCGTTTCTTGGGAAAATAATAAAAATTACAATATCCCACGATACAAGTGAAACGCGGTATGTTATCAAAAACGAAGGTTCTCTCTTTTCAGGATTTACTTAATAAAATAGACAATATTTTTCCGAGAAGAATATTTCTGAAAAACTTCTTCAACTCACCTCGAACGAAGTTATTGTTCTGATTATGTCTCAAGGCGAAAGGAATCACCCCAAAGGCTCCAAAAATAAACTATTTATCTTTATAAAGTGCCAAAATGTGTTAGACTGAAGCTTATAGCTGAAAAAATTCTGAAAACAGAGAAGTCAAACGATTATATACATGCTATAGGTTTAGAGCATAAGCTCATTACATTGCTAGAAAGGAATTTACCTCCATAAGCATTTAAATAATAACTATTGCCTCTAAGTAAAAAATTAAAATAAATATACATTTGTGTTATTTAAAAATTCACCCAAAAATTAAAAATAGAATATAATTCTTCAATGTTAAAAGACAGGATTGCTGACACAACTACAAAATTTACATTTCAGCTAACCCATTCACATACTGTCCTGGGCCTCAATTTGCGGAATTTCGATATTTAAATATTTAATTAAATTGAAGCACAATTAATTTCAATCGCAAAAATCACGTAAAAACTGAAGTGTTTTGGTTTCCGTTGTGTTATTATAAGAATTGATAACAATAAATGTCCAAATAAAATGTACAATCTAACTGGGAGGTTAAGTAAACTTGTATCTCAAGGTGGTAACGTATTTCTACTCAGCGCTGGCAGCAAATTATGTATTTTTTTTTCTGTTGAATGATTTATTTTGGTTCAGACTCCTTTTATATTTTGGTATTCTGGTCAGTTTGCAATAATTTCTTTTTGCATTGAACAGTGAGATATCAACGCTCTGGAATTCATTGTCAAAAGCAAACCGTCTTTGTTACATTTCAAAATAATGGAAACGCTGCCAATATACAGGGATGCATTTCAAAAATCCTGAAAACTAGCATGCTGTAAAACTCTTTAATAATTTTAAATAATTGTTGATTGTTAATGTGATTGATTATATTAACAAAACGACTGGATTTTTACTAATTAACTTCGCCAAGACGTTTGAATACTCCATTGATTTTGATATAAAAATCATTGCTACATTATCTTAATGATACATTTATTCCAAATCAAAATTTTAAACAGACAGTGAATATAAAAATATTCTAAAATTCAGGATGTGAGAAGGTCGGAAAAAAAATCCGGAATTCCGGATAGATCCTGAACGCAATAATCCCTGATAATATATGAAAAGCTATCTTTATATCATCCACAACTCATGTGAGGTATTCAAGTCTTTGATAAATCACATTTCCTTGAACACACACTGGCAAAACTCTCGTTTATTTTGGATTGGACTCCTTTTATCTTTTCATTTGTTTTCGATCGGGTCATTATGTTTCTGCATCGGTCTCTTTTTATGTTTTCGTATCCTAATCGGTTTAAAATAACCTATTTCCTCTCCGCTTTGGAATCTACTATCGAAAGCAAACTGTCTTTGTTACATTTCCAAATACTGCAAACACCGGCAATAAATGCAA